>JAQFZC010003364.1:0-19035 GCA_034695205.1 Dicyrtoma fusca
GTTCCACATCAAACCATCTACCTAACATCTGTACTGCGGTTTTGTACGCAGATCCTGCAATGCATTATACAAAAGGCTGAACTATGCTGTAATGTAATGTCCTAGTGGTCAGCTGGGACCATCAACGTTTATAATCACCGACTGACAATATATTAAGCACCACTGTAAGATGATACTACCCACACATACATATAGCATGTGACCATTACTATGTACTTCTGGACTGAATGATGGAGTGTTTGAGCGTACAAGTTCGATCCAGGCGAGTGAATATCTGTAACTGAAATTTAAACTTGAATCAAAAGTCAAAGAAAAGAAGGGGAAAAAAGGGGGGGAAAGAGTTTTTGATGATAAAATTTCTCATATATTTCATTGAGCTCCACTTGAGTGTTTTGACATGCTCAATGGAGTCACGATATAAAGTTACGCACTTCCCACTACATGCACGCAATGAAGGCAGACACAGTGCAATGGGAGGGTAATGGGACGGAAAGAGTGATCCTAGGTCAGGAGAGATCACCTACTGTCACCCGCTGTGTTTTTCATCATTTTATTGTCGAACCATGGTTTGGATGCCTTCTGAGGTCGGCTAAACTTTTCCTCTTGTCTACCAACACCAACTGACTCGACTTTTCGACTCCTCACGCACCGCTTCTCTACTATTATTACCTAATGTTATTTGTATTGTATTTCTATTATTATTATGGATGCTGCTGTTCATTCTGTGCACTGCAGTAATAATATCTTTCTCTCTCTCTTTATCTCCTTGTCTAATACTTCATTCCATGCCCATTCCATTCCATGAGAACATGCGGAATACACAATCATAATATAGTCTTTATTCGTGTAAGTTACTCAATAAAATTTTTAAATTACACAAATAATAGTGTACGGCCCCATTCATACAACTATTAAAACTTCTGACAAAGTTAAAGCTATCATTGCATTGTGGCACCGAAGATATTAAGGTATTATATATGTAGCTAGACGATACTAACCTTAACGATTTTACTTTTCTTAATCAAAAAACTCCCAAGGTTATATGCAGACAGATGGTATTTAATATAACACGAATCTCTGCTTCATTCCATAGCTCTGACTCCAGCTCTGCTCTCTTTGGCATGATCTCGCCGTGATAATAATATATGAATATATTCTAACCGACGCCATGGTCCCTTTTAGGAATTTCTAAGAGAAGCAATTCCTTATCACACAGCAAAATACACGAACTCAACTCTATGAACTAATATGAAAGACTAGGATATGCAGTGCATGATGAGAAGAAACTAGAACTGGGTGGTTTGTAACAAATATATTTACCTACATGCATTCCTGGTTGCTTGTTTGAATCTAGTTTTGCTGGCATTTTATTCAATTACTTTGCATGCACTCTGGTAATTTATGAGGAGGGACCTCGTGGCGGAAACGGAAAAAATGTCCCCAAAACATTTTTTCGTAGGCGGATATACATACTTACGGCAATGCAATGCCTAAAAACTATTTTACTACACAGCAGGTGTAAAACCCAGTTAGCAACTGGATTTCCTTGAAATTATTCTAATTCTAGTAATTAATTAAAGCTCGAGGCTAAAGAGATACTAAAGATGCTCTCGAGTTGTTGGAATACACATCAAATGCTTTTAGGGCCGATTGCGATTTAAAGCCTATAAGTTTTTTTTTTGAGCTCATTTTTTTCCGGGGACAGTTTTTCCTACAATCCTGTTTGTTACACATGCACATGCATATATAATCAGTCCCACAATAATAAACTTTAGCTCGCATAAAAGTCAATGTCGTGGGTATGGATACCCGAGATTGTTGAGGTGAAACAGCAGATATGCATTTAAGTAATTATATACGACTGACACTGAGTGTGCTGCAAGCCAACAATGAACTGAACATAATACCAATCTGTAATTTACAACTAACAATGTACACAATGCGATACAAGTTGTACTAAATTCAAATATTCGAACACATGACTCATGACATGAGAGTGATTTTATATCGAGGACTTGCAATGTTCTGGTTTTTCATGGATGACAGATTTTGGACAGAGACCATCCAAGGTTTACAACACGGCGAGGCTGTACGCGTAATTGTGAATTGTCGTGTAGATTTTCGGGATCATGCTTGCAGACAATGTATTCTGCAACAAAGTATATGCCGAGGATGGAATAGAAATGGAGAAAACAATATGTTTCCATAGCGTTAGCGTTTGTTCTTCTAGTTACTATTCATTTCTCCTCTCAGAGACTTCTTGACAATGCGATGCAAATGCATTGAGTGAGTGGTATCTCTTGTCCAGCTCCACTTTTATTTGACTCTCGATGTAATCCGGCCCACCATTCAGCCCAGCTCCTAATATGATAATATTCGGTATTTGAAAGAGATTTGTCACACACGTGGAGTTATGACAGCTGATTGATCGGACCAGATGTGAGCAAATTTCCCAGTTCCTCCAGGATTCAAACGTGTTTTACCCACAAAAAAAAAAGAAAGAAATATAAGTTGGAAATGTGAGGGAAAAAACGGTCGGTCATACAAGGGCTGCAGTCGCGATCCTCGGAACTCGGTACACGCAGAGATGAGAGGGAGAAGAAGTACCTACTACACATGTATAGTTAATTTGACGGAAGGGCAGTGTGCGATTGACTGGGAGTCAGCTCTGAGCACATTGAACATGAGATTTTACATTCAGAAGGTTGCCATACGCAAGTTTCATTTGTCAATCTTTTGACCTGTCACATGATTTTCTTCTGGGTGTTAATATGACATAATGGTGTCCCATCACAATCACAGTCACCATCCAAGAGCCAACAGCAGCATGAGCAATCTTTTGTTAGGAGTGTGTATATATTGTTCCTGCCTCGTTATTCGACGGGCTTGCTGTGACAAGTGATGGATCTCAAAACCAAAATTTCCTAAATCTATCTAATAATTCGCTCGATAACTAGTATAGTGTCAACTGAGGTTATACATATATTTAAGTATGTGCTCGTTTAATATAAGGCAGCCTCCAATAATTCCAAAATTTGCTTCTGTACTTCCAGCTTAACTTCCAATCACGACTGCCTTGCCTACTGTTACATATGTGAATGCGTCGAATCCCGTCTCTTCCCTGCGTTTTAATATTAGTTTACTTGCTTGAATAATTACTTATGCCTACTTTTATTACTTTTGAAAAGATTCACCCTACGTCTCCGGTGTATGTTCAGAGTCAAAATATAGAAAAACTGTGCGCTCGTTGTTCGTTAAATTACCTTTCGTATTCTATCAGCTTCAGGTTATACACGTGACTTTTGCACCCTCCAAGCTCCAGCAATGAACATATCATGTTCATTCAATATCCTCTCTAGCTCCTAGCAAGTTCAGTCACAATAAATTCAACTGACACGATCATTAACTGTCCGAATGTCTCCGTCTAATTTCAAATCCTGCCTGTCTACTTCACTGCCATGTGATCCGCGGCACTCCCACGTGGAGAGATGCGCTCACACAAAATTCTTGCGCAATTTAAAAAAAAAGTAGAATTAGTCAACCTGTAAATACTGGTGCTGGGATGCTGAATCATTCCTGCGTACCATACAGCTATGCACTAAATGTAAGTAATACACAACTAAAACTCGTATAATAATAGTCGGTTAAAGGAAAGCTACAATACAGTGATGAGCGGTTACACCGATTCCGGAATTGTACTAACAAAAGTAATTCAGTAGAAATGCGTAAGACTGCAGACAAGGTCAGAGGGGAAATATAATCTTAAAGAGTAATTAATAAAGGTACCTACCTACCCCCTTGAAAATCACATGTGTGACATAAAATACCTCAATACATAAAAATAATCTTGAATCTTTAGTAGTAGCCTCACGAGATGTGGAAATGCTTTGTGGAAATGCGACGAAGGGAATTATTAAGCTCTTAATTTTGA
Source organism: Dicyrtoma fusca (assembly GCA_034695205.1). Classification (NCBI taxonomy): domain Eukaryota; kingdom Metazoa; phylum Arthropoda; class Collembola; order Symphypleona; family Dicyrtomidae; genus Dicyrtoma; species Dicyrtoma fusca. The sequence continues at coordinate 3,932 of JAQFZC010003364.1, forward strand.
AGTTGGTCAGTAAATTTCCCGAGCGGAAAGAATGAGAAAAAATGTAAGAAGAAGACTCAAATGATGAAGGGCCGTTTCAATGAAAGCTAAAAAATGTCCACCCACATCAGAATAAATAGCCTCGGACACAATTCTCCCGACTCGACAAACTCCTCCAGGAGTCTTGGCTCAATCAGCCTTCCTATCCACCTTCATCTGGGTAATTAACCTTTCTCAGCAGCCGTAATCATTACAAAACCCCAGTTGATATTATAAGTCAAGAATATGGTTGCGCTCACTAGTCAGTGCAGAGTAGGAATTATCATTAATTTTAACCTTTGTACATTGTACATACATAAATATGGTCTGGGTCTCCTGGACGGAGGATCCAGCACATAGCATAGCATAGGTATCATAGGAATCCAATCTCACTGACTGAACTGCTGAGGATCCACCACACAAACCATCGCATCGAAACCAACCATAGCCTTAACGTATGATAATTACTGGAATTACTTGTGTAGATGGCATCCTCAGAAAAAGAAGCTTTTCCTTCTGATGATGAGAGATGAGAGAAATTCGCTCTCAGTGATCCTAATCTCCCTGGAACATCTTGACGTTTGACATGTCATCCGTGCAGTGGCATATTCAATGAATCTTAAGATTAATCGCTCTTTCTCGCTCTCTTTCGCTCCAGTCGCAGTCTCTCGATATTTCCCTTCCACGATCACTTCTTCTTCCCTCTTCGGATACCCGTTCCATATGTCTCCCTTACTTCCAGCTTCCCACTTATTTGGAGAACGACTTTACAGCCATATTTGACTCATGAGTCAACAATGAGTGCGTCTGGAGTCTGGATTCTGGATGGACTGCTATTACAGTAAGCTACACGGTGTACGGATAAACTATGGGGATTCAAATGTGTACATATAGTGTAGGTAATCTCAAAACTTGAAGGAAGGAGTAGGTACTTCTGTATGTAAGGTATACAGATAAGAGCCCGCAGTTTCTATACTCCTTTCAATCAAAGTCTTAAACCGTGTTAAAAGGTTCATCCTCCTGATTCTATTATGTATACAAATCCTGTTGTGCTTCCATTTCATATATAAAAAGACACGGCACGTCAGTCCCACATTTTCATGCTCGGCTCTTCAAATGCATATACTTACGCGGAAAGGAGTTAAGAATCACATGTCACACCATTATTAACGTCAACACATGCTCATAATGGATACATGAACCGATCATCCGTGCATCATCACACCTAGAGATCACATTCCTAGATTAGATCATGCTGCACCAAATACATTGAGGAGTAATAAGACTCGGTTTAGGTAGGCACAGGCACAGATACTGATAGTAAATGTAAAAACTTGCTTTCTTCTCCGCCATTATGTACATTTTGCTGTTGTATTATTACTACCGAGAAATTCAAATTATACATATTAAGACAACTGGAAAGTTTGATAGGTAAGTTGTGTGCGTCTAATGTTTTGGATGGAGTACGTGCTCCGAGGCTTCAAATCCCCCAACGACATTCTGAGGGCAGTTTCATTTGTGTATAGTGTTTCTGGGAAGGATGATGATGATGATGATGATGAGACACCATATCCTGATATTTACTCCTGCATCCATGGTTATGCACTTTCCGTCCCAACTTCTCCTTGTCACGGACGCTAAAGATAGATTTGGGTAAAAATAAATGAAACCCACATTGACATGTTTATGACAACATGGCGTGTGAGTTAAGACCGTGATCATACCTCCTCCATCAGATTCAATTCTCTGAAAATCTCATGGCTTTGCTCATGGCTCATTCTCTGTGTATTTAGATAAATTTCCAAAAAATTCAACTCAAACGACGTATAGCATCATAGCTATAAGCCATAAATACAGATTAAACTCCTACAACACACACAAATATAGCACGAGTGCAACCATTCTTATTTTAAAACTTTCCTTCTTACACTATGTAAGTTTACATGAAGGTGAAATGTGATCTGGATGTTGCCTTTTAAATCCCAAATAATTTGGCAAAGCTCCGTTTAGATTGGGAAAAATCGGTGTCATTATGGGGGACAAGTGAGTCCATGTTCATAGTACTACATGCACAAAACAACACTTACACAAGTTTTGGCAGTAAACAGTTGACAGTCAAATCATGATGTACATTTTGGTCCTGGCCTACTCAATAACAACTTTATATTGAGAACAAATGGTGTTGGTAGACAAAATTAAAGAAGCGAGGCTAACATTGCTATTGCATTGTGGGTAGTTTTGATTTCTTATGCAGTGATTATAGATTATAGTTCTGATTGAGCCTGGCCCAGAAATGTACATAAGGACCAGGTCCAGTAAATTGTAGAATAAAAATACGTATGTAGGTAGGTACACATCTGTAGAAACGGAAGGGTGATAGCAATTTACATTATCAAATACAGTTGTATTTTAGTAGTTAAAGGTTATCCTTTTTTCCTCACCTCCGGATCCACTGAACCTGTACAAGGATGGCCATAAATCTTCGGAGAGGATTCTTTTTTTTTCAACCGCATCTTATCTGAGTACGCCGTTTGTAGAACATAGGTACGTACACCCCGTACACCGGTACAAGCAATCTTCTGAACACATGCTGTACATATTACTAGTTACTTCTCTTTCGTTTAAATGCTCCAATGATGTGAGAGTTATTTCCCCTCTCATCAATTTCCTCGTCACTTTGCGTTTTCCTAGTAGTTATACAAAGCAATGCAATGTACCTACGTACACGGTTTGAGCAAAAACGTGTAGCTTTCTATTTATGCAACTATCCCATTCATTTTTAACTACCCCATGCCCCATCGAACATAAGTAGTATTTGAGACCCGATACATACTCATTTTTTAATCACCTCCCATTGATTCAGCCTGTAATAATTCGTTTCGATTCTTGCTCTACATTTTGTGAAGAACTAAAAACCAACCTATAACAACGTGGTGGGGAAAAGACTATATCACACTGGATTAGTGGAGCAGTGCAGTGGCCACCCGGAATTCATCAGTGACCAAGACTAACTAGTTTAAGTCCGCGTCCAGCCTTGAAGAGCTACAGGCCAAAAGGAATCCGGAAAATTAGATTTTGAATCTTCGAAGTTTTTTGACCAGCTCCTTCAACTGATTAAGAAGAAGATTAAACGCAAATGAAGTTAGTAAATTAATATCAGTTTGAAATCATTATACTGGATAAGATAAGTTCATTCTGCCCTTTTTTCATTCGTTCAACGCTCCTTTGTTAATACAGCATGTCCCTCGTAATAGATATATTGCACAATAATGCAATGTCTACCACTACAGAAGTAGTATTTCAGCTAACGAGAGACAATCTGTTTAGTATGTGTTTCACGTTCTATTCCCTTGATACGATTAACAGTACGGAGCTTATTCACGAGTTAAATATAAGTAGGTATATACACACAGATATATGAGCATAGTATTCATTATGCGTATGCCTGCCTGCTTGTCTGCCTGGTGAGCAGCACAGACACAACGAACTGATATTACACTTATTACTTTTGATTCAAAAACTTTAAAAGCTTGGTCGTTTTTTTTCCCTATGAAGGTATTACGTTTCTGAGTCCGTTAGAAAAAAAAAGTTGTGCGGAAGGATTAGAGACCCCATCTAAAGCGTGTGACCAAATTTGGGTTAACACTGTCAAAACTTCTTCATGTGTCACCTGGAGCCTGAATGGGGTCTGGATGAGAAGTTCGGGCTCGAGAGAGAGTGTACCACAAACCGACATCACATCGTATGAGCATATAGTACTCCACTCATATAAACACAAAATCTTAAGAGAGATTGTCTCAGTTTCTACTTTCTGTACAGTCAAGCCTTTTCGGTTTCAGTCAGATTAAATATTACTTCTCTTTTTCTCAAGACTGCCACGTCTTCTACATTTCTATTCGAGTACATCAATTTTGCAAGACGTTCTTCTTACCTCATATTGATCTGTCTCCTACCGTCGCCATTTTATGAACGTTCTAGAAAATAAAATCTAAAAGTAATGGGTATGTAGTAAATGACAGGGAGAAATTACAAAACTAACTGATTAGAAAGTCTACCAGATTTCGACACTATAGGATTGGAAACAGGGTGGGCTTCAAACTCACACTAGGAATGAGGTTAATTGGCCCATAAAATTTACTCGAGGTCGATCATCATCGACTTGAGACAATTCATAAATTTCATTTTAACGTCAGGCGAACAAAAGTGTTAAAACAGCTAAAGAACGGCTGTTAAATTTTTGTCAGCCTAACTGAGATAACGACAGTAGACGGAGATATATATACATAAATATAAGTTCAAAAGACGAACAATACATATTTGTTCATGCGGTATTCTCTCTCAGTTTCCAGTTTTTTTCTAAATCAGAACACAAAACCAAAAAAGCTTAACACATCCAGACTCGTTTTTTATGAGGTGAGTCTCTATAGACGTGGATGGGTAGTTGACTGGTAAAATTGTAAGGCTACACAAGGAGGACAGACAGAGAGAGAGATCGAGATAAGGTCAGACACAGCAGGGGAATTTCCTATAGCACCTCGGCTTGTGTCTGTCATAAATGTCAACTTGCGGTTAGGTGTTTGTCGTACTTAGACAGACATGATCATGATCTGATCACTGCCCAGCCACACAACAAAACTCTACTTTGCTTCCCCAATTCGGATTCTCTTCCTCAGACATCTCATCAAGTTCATGAATCTATTTCCCCCTTGTATCCCTCACTCACACAAATCCAGTAAAGACAGACAGGAATGAAGCCCCTCTAAAGTTTTCCACCAGGGATTATACATATCATATCCCATGGGATCGACTAGACAAGGATAAACTAGACAGTCTCCTTCCAGGACTGAAAAGCAATAATAATCCTATGCTCTACCCCTAGAATTCTAAAAATAAAAATTTTGCTAGGTACTTTAATTAAACTGTGATGAAATAATGTTTTGTAAATTAATAGCACGCACCCTGCGTTTCCATGTGTCTGAACTTGCACTATACTTGGACTTGGACGTAATTGAACTGCCAACTGATCGTGAGAGTGCCACTCATTAATTGTATAACAGAAATAGAGAAATAGGTAGAATTAATAACTTTGCTGAATATGGGAATTTGCTGGGGGAAATCTTGTAATCTAGGAACAAAATTATGTAATCCAGGATAAGGTGTAATTCTCATTGAGGGTCTGAGAGTACAAAAGCTAAAAATTGGAGGTATTACAGGAGAATGATTTGGAAGGATTGAGAAGGGCCGAGTGAGTGCTATTGTATTCCCGCAAAGGGATCAGATTTACAAGTGTCAATCAAGTGATTGGGTCGCAATAAAAACGCCCTATAAAATAACATCATAATAGATGAAGGCTGGGAGAGAGAGAGAGAGTAGGATCAGTCCGAGCATATCAACATCAGGTGTGGCATTCGTTGTTCGTGTCTCTATCGGATCGGATTAGCTTGATCTCCTCATTCATTCCTCAAACTCATCGTTCCCGAGCACTTCTCTCTCAAAGTGTGTCCAGCTCAATTCCTCAAATCATGAGAAGGGCTGACAATGGACTATTTGAGTGGTCTTCATGTCATGTCCAAGCCTACTGTTGCCGCTCCCGCGTGGCTAATCTACCACCAAAATGCTCAGTCAAATCATCAGATATTACCCTTACTCACTACTATATAGGACTAGGACAGAACATCCCCTTTGTATTCTAGCACAGATACACTGCCACATTTAATTTGGCGTAGGTGCCTTTTGGCTCATAAATAGGAGCCCAGCTGTAGGAATATTAAATAAAAGTTGGACAAAATAACTTGAGTGATTTGGAAATATGATAAAAACTGATGATTGTCAGTCTGCACAAGTTGAACAGAAATCAATTAAAAGGAAGCAAAAAAAAAATTCACCATATATTTCAAAAGTATAATACTTCGGATACTGGAAGAAATGGGGCTCGCAACAACCAAGATGTCTGGGATTCTAGGTTGGATTTTGTTTGCATAGCTAGAGCAGCTGAAATGATGATGGTGCGAGTGTGAGTTTTTTGACTTTCACTCAACTTGATGATTGGATGAAGGAGCAGCAACGAGCATTCATTCATTCTTCCCATTCTGACTGACGGACAACAGACATAATTATGCAAGTATCTCATATTTTATTTTGATTTCTGTCAGTCAATCGTGAAGCCTTGGTTGGAAGCAAGTTTTCTTGGGCAACGTATGTATGTGTACCACTACCAATGCAATATGTAGACGTACATACGTCAGTAGCAGGCCAGGAACGAAAAAAGGAACATTCCTGCATCACTCACGTTTTTCCCTTCCGCCTCCTAGAAACCTACAAAACTACAGAATTCAACTGACTCACACGGCTCGGACGGCAACTGTATCTGTAATCTTGGAAAAAGAGAATGGTAGAAGACCAAGTTCGTCCCTTGAGTACAAATCCTCAGGTGATTGAGAATTAACATGAAGATAGTGATGTACCTACATAATGTAGAAACATACATGCAATAGACAGAAAAGTCAATTGTGGTCATACTGTCTGTATTTAATGGGTGACAATCATTGAGATATGCTACAGTATACATAATAACATTTACCACAGTTCAAGGTAAATATCCGAACACTGTCCACCTACGAGTGCTGTCAGAGTCAATGTATCCGTCGCTTTCGCTATATCTCACTTCCTTTCAAGTGCAGATGTCGAAATACCTATCTTAGGTAAAGGGAATTCCATGCTTTCTTATTCAACTGACTCGAGATCTTTTAGTCTTTCTCTCTCTCTGTCTCTCTTTCTGTATCTCTTTCACTAATCTTTAGGACTGTAGAAAGAGTGGTGCTATGGTGGTAATCTGCAAAAATAATTTGCGATTATGTATTTCCGTTTGCGATAACTGAAAGAGAGTCTAATCTACTGTCACATAGGTGTGCATGGACAAATTAATGCTCTAAATGTTCCACGCTTGAAAGACATGGATTAGTGATGTTGGTATGAGTGATGGCCGTGATGGGCATGAGACTGCGACAAGTTCTAAATGTATGAAATGTGATGATTCCGTGTGGTCTAAGATGGGTGTCAAAACACAGTGTGAAATATGGCTTAATGATGATCCCAAACGTGGAAGCGGACTCTCAGTTGCTTAGAAACACTGCCACATATACATACGTACAAGCAAAAGTTCACCTGCTACATGAAAAGTGTCCATACATGTAGCATTGTAAATGCCCCTCTAATGTCAACGGATGGGTTTCAGTAATGGCTACGGCTAAATTGAACTGAGTCAGGATGACAAAGCTTATATTGGCCAAGAAACGTTTTTTTCCCTCTCGCTCTCTTCCTCTCCTTCCTCGTCGTTTTCTCATCTCTGACTTGAGAGCACGTGTCAAAGGAGGGAGAATGGAATATATTCATAAAATATGCTTCAACATGGGGAAGGTAAAAAATTTTGACTATATTATAGACTACATAGGTACGTCTCATTCTGGTTAATCCTAGTTAAGCTAAACATTGTATCTTTTGCATCTTCTCTCCGACCTGGGCTGCACATATTAGCATGTAAATGAGAAAATGTTCACACTCTTGTAAGAATAGGGACTGTCCCTGTCATTGTTGACTGTGGACTCGGAGGCAGCTCCCAGGCTATATCTTCTAATTATGCATTCCTTTACCCTTTGCATTGTACTATTTCGGTGGTCTTCCATGATTATCCTTTGACTGAGGGAGGTTTAAGACAGACTAGCCTTCCTGACCCGACCGCTACAAACACACTAACTTATAGACGGAGACGCCGTGTGCTTCCTTAAATGGTCACCACTTGGGAAAGCTACGGACTATGTATGTACATAAAGGTAGATGGATGTGTGTGTGTAAGTATGTGTCAGCACTATAGGACTTTACAGCGTACATGCTTACCGTGATGAGAGAAATAGACAACAAGGTCTTAACCCGAAATGACTCGAGTAACAAGCCCTTATGATAATAAATTCAAGTCTCCTATCACGAGACTACACGGAGAAGAAAGCCAAGTGCTTGCGGCCCAACTGTTCCTTCCTAATTTGCTCAGGGTAACCTCACCAAAAGGAAGGAATTGAAACTGATCTCTAATTGAAATAACAAGTGTAGCACCTGTCTCACTTCCAAAGTATGTAGTGTACAGTCAAAAAAGAATGTCAGAGCTACGGCCTCTAAATTAGCTCCAGCATGGTCGCATTACATAATATGTAGGTAGGTACCTATAGGTACATATAAGGTGTCTGTCTGCCTTCGTCTGGAAGGTGGCCTGCATGATGCATTCAAAGACATTTGTATTTTCTCATAGAGTTCTGGACGGTGCGGTGGTGGAGTGGAACTGCGCTGAATTGCAATCTGATCAAGTGATATTATGGTGAAGGACTTTTTTGGTAGGAAAGACGGATGGAGAGAAAATATTACGAGGTCACAACAGGAGGCTTCCGGATAGCCGAACCACATGCAACCATCGCCTTAGATTGATCAACCAAGAGTCCAGTACAAATTCGTATGATTGATTTCCACTTGGTCGCTCAAAGTACCTTCATAAATATCACGCATCTTCCCCCACCAGTCGACTTATATTGGGCTTGTAAACTTTCCTTCCATACCAGTACCAGCTCGTCTCTCTTAAAGCCAAAGTTGTGCCCATATACCTGCTTATACTTGATCCGGCGTCAACTTATGGACATTACTACAAGCATGGCAATATACAATATACGCACACTAGCTGGACACTGCACTGTGGATTTGGACCATGCCCATGAAAGGAGCGGAGGTGAAAAGCCTAACTAAATTGTAAATGTTTTATAAAAGTCAGTGGAAGACAGAACCCCAACTGACCAAACTGGAGCTACAAAAATATTGCTGGCTCAGCTCCGCACTCACAGTCACAGTCAGTCATGGGGCTAATAATAGTGTACTAAGAATACCCATACAGTCTACAGTGTCCCATGCAATAGCCGTATAAATAACCCAAAAGCTAATTCTCATATTTGTTTCTTCTCTCCTCTCGCTAGTATACATATAATCTCCATTCCATTTTTTCAACTTCAACTCCATTGAAATTATGTACACAAATTAGACTAGGCAGAGTATAAATTACTGTAAATAATAAATTGTGAGAGAATCTAATAGAAAGTTATGAATACGAAGGAGCCCTGAGGTGAAACCATCTTTGCAACTTGTATCGTATATAGTTGCATCGGTCCAGGGTTTACTCTACGAGTATTTAGTTGGCCTCTACTAACTGGGTTTGTTATGGATGACCATCGTTAATTAAAATGATCCCGTGCGGACACTTGCCTCCAGTCTTAAAGGCACTTTTCCTTTATCCTAACTGCACCTTTCTGTTTCCCTACAAATCAATCCCTGGATTCTAATTCTTACTCCGCTCAGTCTTTACCATGCTTAATTTATGCGTGCACTATACCATATACCATATATGTACCTATATAGCTCTTGGTATTTTCACTTATTGTTGTTGGCGTTAAGTAGTTTGGAGTTTGCCATTGGCTCAACTCAACTTTGTTACATACATTATGCCCAAATGCTAATAAATAATACGGCAGTGCAAAATCATTTCATAATTAGTATTGCGAAGCAAAATGTGAAAGAAATGAAAGATGGACTAGGATATGAGAATTGGATGCAAACAAGTCTGAAGACGAATTCTGAAATGTTTCGCTAAAACGAAATAAAGAAGGAATAATGCTAAGCAGTTGAGTTGCATCTCACGCTTATTTTTGTCGCTTAGAAAACCAGTCGACTTTTCGTTTCTGTATCACACCGTGATGTATCTATGTATAACTTTACTTGACTGATTTGGAAGAAAGAGAAGGCCGACGCCGACAATGAAAGGGAAAACTAAGGAAGAACAACATATTTATACGACTGTCTAGAATTAGGAAGGTGATGAAACAAATCCAAAGTGTTATATTAAGACAGTTAACTGGAGTGAGTAGAAAAAATGGGACGGCAAGCGTCACCCTTGTAACAGTTCTACGCTGCACTCCAGTATATGTGCATCTGAAAACGAGTTGAATTTTTAAACGAGGAGAGTAAACAAACATGTATAGTGATTGTGAATACATATGAGGCCTATAAGTGACTCTTACTATGCCCCTAAATTAAATTATAGTATTTCTACTCCATAGTTTAGTTCCTATATGATTCGATCATCAGGATCAGGGGCTGAGGTGTCGGTACATGAAAAGAATAGAATCAACACATTACATGTGCCTCCACTCTAAATCTGTCTTGAAAATGTTTTCCTCTCTCGAGTCAAAATGTTTTTCCTTTCTATTGTTTCCGCTCATGAATTAATCCCATCAAAATTTCCTCACGTGGAAATTCTCGCCCTAACCTTTTGATCTGATCTATGTGTGACAAAAGAGAGACTTGATCCAGTCTCTAAGTTGTGCTCCAAAAGTTATGTATATAGGTAGGTATACCTACGTGTGATTTATCCTTGAAGATTTACTGCTCACCTCCCCGACCCAGTCCAGCCTACAAGTTTTTCATTTTTTTTTAACATCTTGAGACTAATAGTCAAACATTTTGACACTGTCTCACAGGGATTTTTGGCTCATGAAACTTTTGTAGGGACATACATTGATAATTTGACAATTCTTTTCTGTCTTTCCATGAGCTTGGACTTCCCTATGGACTAGACCAGGAGGGAGGGAGGGAAGAGTCCAAATTCACAGTCAAAGTTTGAACTTTACTCGTATTATTAAAGTTGTAGCAGTGGGCAGATGTCTCGTGCCCACTACACTTGTGTGTGTCTATGAAGCAAAGATGCGGATGGATGGATGGACTGGATGAGAATTTATATGTTTCTGCGTGGATGTGGTAAGGTGACTGGAGTGTCAGACTGACGGTGGAATGATTCATGGTGTAGGATGAGTTTCATCGTGTCTCCAGTGGATGAAAACAAATTGACAAACACATTATAGAAGGATAAAGTGTATACTCACCCGAAGATGCGGTCGTCGTCAAGTCAGTAGATTCTTCTTGACATTCCACTTCAATCCTCAGGCTTACAAGTAGAATCGTCACTGTCAACAAGGAATTCCTTGTGATCACCTTCATCTTCACTTTTTATTCTGGACAAATAATATTAACGTACAGTCACTACAAGTGTCACACTTTTCTAATCCTGTCTTCAGCCGTTCGGGCTGTAACTGAGTATTGTCGTTATAATTATTAGGGTTTGACTAGAGCTTCTTTCTTCGACAAGACTTCCTATGTGTCTAGTTCCATTGTAATAATTAGTGCTCTCCGTTCAGAGCCTCCTTTCACTCTCATGCTGACTTGCTTGTACCACTTGTGTAGGCAAGTTCTCTCGTTGAAACTTTTTGTGTTTCTCTTCAATTCCGTTCCGTTAAATTCCAATACTAATATTATGATTACGCGAACACAACAAGGTAGCAGGAGTACGGAACCACCTTTATTCTTCTATTCTTCGTCGCCTTATTCAACAGCATTCATCTCTGTCTCGTATTCCCCTTAAAAGAGTAAACAATAGCTTGTACTTCCAATCCTCTACTGCCACCACACGCGTTTCAGATCTCTTTTATTCACGACATCACCTTCTTCCACTTGATTTTTTTCCCCCTATAACATTTGATTATGACGACAAACCTTTATCTTTTTAAACCCCTCCACATTCTATTAGCAGTTTGTTGTAAGTTCCGCTATAATTAAATGTAAATCGAAATCGATACTTTGTACAGATTACAGATATCGTGAAACACGTAAAAAAATTTAAAAAACGAAATTCGGGTGGAAAAAGGTTTTATTAATTTTTATTTGCGATTGATTTTATGAGGTAATCTCATTTTTTACGGAATAAATAAGAAAAATAGGAGCCCTTTAGAGGTTTGTAGGAAGTAGGTAGGTAGGTACTTACGATTTCTGTTGGGGAATGATAACGTTGTTGTTAAACTGTGTTATGAGATTCGTTAAAAGACGAGTTGTGATTAGGGTTCTGTGATTTAGGACTAATATTTGGAAATTCAACAATGAGAGATGCTGACCAGTCTGCAACAAAATCTGAAGTGAGATTCGGGTCCAAGCCGGATTCAGACAGACTGTGGGTCTGAAGATGGGCCGCTCGTTTCATCCACCTCCCATATCACACTTACTCTTCACTCCCGATAAACCTATAGTTGCTCCTGCTTGCCTCTCCGTCTGGTACGCCCCTTCCCACTTACGGACACGATTAATATTTTATCATACATATATTCATGAGGAAAAGCTACTGACTAAAAGGTTTACTTTTTTTATCCACAATTTTATTCTCATTCTCATCTACATTTACATTTACTTCCCGGCTGCAATTAATTAAGTGCCACAAAACAATGGTAAAAGATATAGCTTAATGCTAATTGTTTAGCGCACGCAGTGCGGTCAGAGATTGCTTAATTTGTTTCATGTTCCAAAAATACTTGTATTTTCCAAAACCTTTTTCAGAATTTTTCAAATATTAAGAAGAAATATCTAGAATAGGTATGCAATGTTCTCTACTTGGTAGTATTGCAAAGGCGGAAGGAAATAGCTATTATTTGGAGTAAGTAAGATATATAATAGAGTTGTATTCTGTAAGCAGCGCTACTACTTTTTGGCTTTCCCTAATAACGATTAAAATCAGATATGTAAGTACACATCGTAAATAAATTATATAATATACAGTATATAAGATACCTACCTAATATAAAGTTTTCAGATACCTATTCATATCCGCATTAATGGAGCCATTTAATGTTACTATGCAAATTATGAAGTAGGTATTATGACTCCTCTAAAAATGTTCTAAAGGGTAAGAACTAAGGACCAAAAGTACTCTAGTGCTCTCATGTGCATGTATTGTTGTATCAATGACTTGCCTTTTGAGATCCATCTTTTAATGAAACCATTGAAGAAAGTCATCTGTTTAGCCCTCTTTAATAAGCCTGACCCTTGTCTAGTACAAATATAAGTGATACTTTCTGCAAAACGTTAATCGTGTTTCATTATATAAGCTAAATATGAAAATGTCAATAATTTTAACTGTGAAAACAATTGACTACATTAGGAGTCAGTATCAGTCTACACATTATACAAAGACTTATGTCACTTATATGTTTCTGGAAAGTTCTTAAAACCTGATTTATAGAAAATCCTACTTTTTTTAGCAGCTATGCATTATATTTCTATTTTTTTAAAACAATGCGTAAATTGTACTGGGGCTCTAAAAAATCCGCAAATAATTGTATGTAGGTACATATAAGAACATGCACTTTTTATGACCTTTTATAATAATAATAAAAATACAAAAATCAAAACAAAAAATTAAAAGTTTAAAACGCATTAAAGCTCACTTAAAGCTGTATAGACTGTAAAAAGCATAATGAAGCGTATTTGAGGAAAACAATGTAAACACGTAAACTCAACAGGTGCAAATACTGAGAGAAATACTGTTGGGCTACAACAGTTGCTTTAGTGACATTTAGATTTTTGGCTCCTTAAAAACTGAAATTCATGACGAAATCTTTACCCTAAAATCCATAAATACCTCGAAAACCTGAGTTCTAGTGATTATCGTTCCAACACAAAAATAAGCGTAAAAATTTGATATGACTCACTGCATTTTTTCTACCTGACTACCTTCTTTCATAATTAGGATAAAAAATTAAAAATGGAGCTACACGAACAAATGATACACCATTACCATTAGAAAGCCCTTGAAGAGTAGACCCAGAAAACAAAAAGGCAATTATGTGGTCACCTTGAGGGTCAAAATCCCCAATTTGTGGTTTTAGTATGTACACACATGCGTATCTTATTGGATGTCGTTCGCATTACATACTTATTTCTGTCTTTTCTAGAAATTACCCCTAAAATTGGCACATATTTGCAAGAATGTTTAGCATACTCATCCGTAGGTATTATGGTTTATAAGAGGCCAGTGAGAAAATGAAAAACAAGGGTCGCAGCCCTTTGTTTTTTTGTATTCAAAATAAAGAATTTTTGGGGTAAAACAAAGCATAATTTGGATCTCCTTAATATAATATTGATTCGTGTGCATATGCACTTTGATGAAACGCATATGAGCATCTAATACTTTTAAATTTAATTTCATAAACGGATAACCAAGCATCAAGCCAAAAAAACAAATACATACGTACTTAATTAGCTTTACATGTGTACATACATGCTAAATGTCCAAATGCCAACTCTAAAGATACAGTTAGTTTATTAATTACCTGCTTGAAGGTACCTACTTATTTCCTCGTCCTAACGGCTATTAAATTCCCATTACTGCTATTCATTTCGGTTTCTTCTTTACAAAATGCATAGGAACGTACATAGAAGGAATAAAACAATTTGGTTCGTTCTGAATGCCAGATCGCTAATTGCTGCATCCTGGTCTTTAGGTGTCCGGCAAAATAAAATTTTAATCCAAACCGCTATTTACACAGTACAGGATCCATAGCGCAATGGAATCAGTGTAATATTAGTAATTTGCAGAATCATTGTTTTGTGTAATTAATTTGGAAGCAGGCCCCTGGCTTGGTTTTTCGTATAGCAATGCGTTTCCCCTGTAAATACTAACTTTCGTGTGCTTTGAAAATTCCAGGCAAACACGCTTCAAGTGTCTCATGTAAACCATAACTTTGCTAGCATATGCACAGCAGATTATTTCAGTGTCACACTAAGGTCATGGTGATTACGAATGAGTTGATGATGCAGTGCCAATCACAGTGAAATTCCAATCGAACCGATTCATCGTCTTGATAAGGAATTACAAAATGGCAGACGATGGTGAACGAAACTGAGGTACATTCTACACGCCAATTCGACCGTATTTGATGTAACAGTGAATAATTTCAACTTGAGCTAACGCATTCAAAATTAAACCCCACTCCTTAGAAAGGAGCACATTATTAGTATGGGATAATGATATACAACAGTGTAAAAAAAAGTAGACATTCCAGGCTTTATTATTTTATTTTTGCCATGACACAGTACAAAATAATTTAGGTGAGACACGATATATATAAACAGAATTATTAACACTTAACCAAGAAAAGCAATGCAATGTAGGAAAAGGT
>JAQFZC010003365.1:0-19034 GCA_034695205.1 Dicyrtoma fusca
TAAGCATATAGTGGTCGACTTGCTATAGTGGTCAAATTCGTTTTCCCGTTGAAGAACCACTATAGCCAGGCTTCACTTTATACAGAAAGAAGAGAGCCCGAGGTGCGCTTGTGAGGATTATAGTTGCAAAATGTTATTTCGATGGAAATCGAGGTCTAAAAGTGTAAACTACCTTCCAGCCTCCCTACACTTTCTTTCTGGGACTTCTTTCCTTGGAAAATCGTTTGAACGTCCCCAAATTGAAGCGATGAAGTAATTCTAATCTACCTTGGCGTTCGCTTGTGATTGTAGACTACTACCTGCTGGCTCTGAGTTAAGATTAAAAGGATTGCAAATAGTAACTCATATAACAATAACAAAACATGTCTGGTTCCTCCAACAGTCTTTCCTATTGCTTATTGCGTGGGTTTCGGGGTGAATTGTGAGGAAAATGAGTTGGTCACCTTTAAAAGTTGTTCCATAGTTTACAAACATTTTAAAGAAAATGAAGCCTTCCATGTATTTCCGATATCTACTCGTCAGCTTCTGCCAAGTTTCCTCTTCTTTAGAATTGAACGTATGTACCTGGGTCTCTCTCCCTCTCTCAATCTCTCGTTAAAATCAAAGCCAAACAAAATGAGTTTGGAAGAAGAAATTAGATTAATTTTTTATCCGACCGCTTCTTTTCCGCTTCCACTTTCAGCCTTTGACTCAGGCTGTCTCTACTGTCTTTTCTGTGTGACTACAGTACCTGTACAAGTGTAGTGTTTTTACATGAGAAAGAATGACAGTAAGCTGGAGCGTGGCCGGAGATGGCAGGCAAACAGCTGTGGAGAATAAAACCGAGGAGGTAACACTGTCATTGTTATCACCATCGACTTAATCACTTCGTGTAAGTAATTAGATTCAGTCATTCATTTTAAATCGTTCATCTCGCCCTCCTTCAGCCTTCAGCTGAGGGAGTATTGTAAACACAACGCCGAGGAAATATTATTTCTTGGAAGTGGAATACTGGCCATTTAAAAATTACCACTAATTTAAAATACCGAGCCTTTCTACAGTACATAAGATTTTCTAAAATGTAAACCCGACGAATTCTTGATTCGAGGGAAGTCGTTTTATCGAGTTTCCACAGAATTTTGTGTGCCTGTCATGAATGTGGATAAAACTCCTTAATCCTTTGGAAATGCTAAATTACAGTATAATATAATGATATCCTTTTAAAAACACTATGCTGTAAGTGCATTATAGCCTCTTAAGTTGTAAGCGACAAATCGAAAAGCGGTATGCGGTAGGGTGGCTGAAAGATCCCTTGAAACAAGAAGCAAGTAGGTCAAGATAGAAGCAATAGGATGAAATTCTACTGTTTTGTGTCTCCGCCCGAATTCATCTTTGTAGGATTTTGTCCACGGGAGTTTGCCTCTGTTGATTACTTTTTCACTTTCAAATTTGTAACCGTCTGAGTATTCTCTCTTTCGTCAACAGTTTCCATGTTTACATACCCCGCACAATATATGTTTAGGAAAGAAATGTCGATGGGTCGGTCATCGTTAGTATTTAAATAGATTCTACTTTGATCAAATAGAAAAAAAATCAATACATTCCCTATAGGCTCGCTTTCCAAAATTTTTAGAAGGGAAGATAGAGGAGAGAGTTACCATGATTTATTCCTCCTCGCATATTATTTTCTCTCTGTTTTTTTTGTTTGTTTGTTTGTACATAAATAAGTATGCTTGCTGCGATTGTTTTTTGTTGCTTTGGCTTTTCCTTTGTCTCTGGCTAGTAAGCTGTACATCAAGTTATACGTGGCTTTCCCTTTCTCCTTGATTTTGGAGTCTTTCCTCCCATCAGGGTCAGACTTGATTTTATAGGTGCTTCACAAAGAATAAGGGGCGTCCAAATATATCACGCTTGTAGCTTTCAAACATTTCAAAACTTGCCCTCAAAGCTAGCTTTGTTGCTCTGTTTGCTAAAGGCAAGTTTAAAGGGAAATCATCGTGATATTTATCACGTAATTTGTGAATGCTCCTTCACCTGTCCAGTTTTATTATTTTAGAGAGTGGACGACGGACTTGACGTGCTTGTGTAGCTGTTTACTTACTTGGTTTGGCAGGAGACTCTATATATCTCTTTCCGGTCTTTGTGCTCCCTTTCTACTTCCAAGGCCCAGACGCACACAGTTTACACGACACATGCCAACTTAAGAAAAAGACTTGAGAAGCAAAATGATGCAGTGATGCACATTTTTTTATTTATTTGCATTATTGTTGACTAAATTTAACTATTTTATTTAAACACGATTGCGGAAAGTCGGAAAAAAGGGATACGACGACGGCATCCAAACACCGCCCAAGCAAATTAAATGTGGTTTAGCCAATTCAAGAGGCTGTAGCCGTTTGCTTCATTATTAAACATACTTGCTCATCTCCTCTGCTCACAGATGCTATATGAAGGCTGTGTGATTCCATCCTTCCCTCACAAAAGTTATACTCGGCTTACTTTTGTCATACTCTTTTTATGTAGGTACGTGTGTGTACCTACTGACTTACACTATTTTTGATTTTGGTTTTGCCTCCACGTACTTCTAGGGATTTACTGAAGGTCAAGCTAACGAGCAAGGAAAAGTGTGAATATTAAATTTTATTATGGGTATTTTCTACGGCTTGCGACGGACTGCTACAGAAAATCACTTCTGGCAGCAGATAAGACTAAAGATTGGAGACAGGTTTAGAAATGTCTGTAGTACAGCTGTTTCTCGGGTAAGTATATTGCCTAGAAAGGCTATACATAAACTTTAAATAAAAAGCTCAGATTGTATTTTGAAGCCCGATTTTGCGGGAAAAATCAATGGAAATTTGGTTGTAAAATATATTCATTCCAATTTTCCAATTGATCACAAACTCTCGTAGTAAAATACCGCATAAACCAAAATGAAGAAAACGAAACAACATTTGTAAATAGATATTGTAAAATTTTGGGTCAAAGTCAGTTTTGAAAATATTCAAGTTTTGCAAAAGTTTCCTTTAATTCTTTATTGCAAGTATTTTTTAAATTTTTGTTAGGTTTGCTTGCAACATTTTTATTTGTACGGAACTGATCTAAACCAAAATTGACAAATTAAAAAATTTTACAATTGCAATAATTTAAAATTATCGAAAGATTAAACGGCTTCATAGATAAAAATGCATTGAAAACTTTTTAGGCTATTCACCATACTTTCCCTTTGGTAGCCCCTTAAAGTGTAAAAATAAAAAGTTGTTGGTTTTCATTTATTTTCATACGCTTCACGTGTTTGTTGTTTGTATTTCTTGTAAATTTTTTATGAGATTCAATATTTCCTTTCCTACTTCCTCCTCCCATACAGATGTGCTATTTTGATTCATATCTCGTTGCTTTTCCTTTCTTTTTCCTTTCATTGTTGACCAGGGACTTGTTTACTCATACGCTTTACAATCATTTTTACACTTTCACATTTCTCACAGGACTTTCACTGGAAGCTAAATAAATAAAACAAAGCTCAAGAAACCACAGACAAGTAGATAAATTTCCGTTGAGCAACGTCACGAAACTTACAAATACTCTTGTGATATGTAAGAGGCTCTTCCGACTTCCGACACACTACTAGCGAGAGAGCGGGGGAAAGCGGTGAAAAGGAATAATAAAGTGTTCAAGTTATAAAACTATGAGGTGTTGAAGTTGATAGATTCTATCTTTAATCTTCTTGGAAGGAAACGGGAAAAGTCTTTTTCTTATCAGATTTCACGAAGAACTAGCAAAGTGTACACAAGGTAAAATAGAAAATATTTTACGTTTCACATTTCATCGGAATATGTAACACGTAAACAAGGCAACGGAACCAGAAACCAGAATCACAGCACCTATAGCGCCATGAAGTGTGGGTCTGTGATGAGGTCTACTCTCACCAAGGGGCTCTTTTCGCTGCATTTGAAAAACGCTCAAATTGAATCACACTCGCCCTTTTACACAATAGCTTGCTCAAACTTATTTCAAATGCAGTTGAAGAGGATACTTTCCTCATTAAATTCGATTTTCAAATCAGCAATAATTCTTATCATTATTTTTTCATCCATTAATTCCTACTCACAAAGTCTATTAAAAACGGTTTCCTATTTTTCTGTAATAATTTTGACCGTTTATAATTTTAATTTTAAATAATTACATAATATGTGTTCCTTCCTTAATTTCAGATTGTATAACCATTTCAGTACAGTAAGTTGAAAGGATTTTTGATCTGGAGCGAGACTTTTTTCGGCTTGTACACCTCAGCGATTACTTAGCTCCCACTGGAAGCCAAAAGAGTCAACGAGATGTTAAAAAGCAACTCCAACAAAATGAAAAGTGTGTATCTGCAGTGATGAAATACAGCGGAAGCTAGAGAACTTACCGTAAATGACCGATTAGACGCCTCGGCGTTTATTTTTATTTGCAGCCGCAAGACCCTATTCTCCTCCATAAGACCTCTAGTTGAGCCCCGGCGTTTAATTGAGCCCCGGCGCTTATTTGAGCCCCGGCGCTTATTTGAGCCCCGGCGTTTAATCGGTCATATACGGATTATTTTCTTTGTCTTATTATTAATGGGCTTGAAAAATGTATTTTAAAATAGTTCCATGCCTACTTAAATATTATGGCTAGCGTGTGCACAAAGATACAAGAACAATGCAAAAATGTTAAGAAGAAACTATGTGGAAAGATGTTGTAGACTTTATTTCCAACACTTTAAATCTTGTAAACAATGTTGTTTCTGAATAAGCACTATATTCATCCTCAAATATAGTTTGAATAAACGGGAATTATTTTAAAATTTCATTTTTGCGTTTAAATATCTTTTCAAACATGTGAAAATAAGCTCCTTGCCCAAGTTCTTAAATTCAATTAGGTACTTTTATTCTGTGCTGAAGAAAGCGCATGGGACGCTTGAAAATCCGCCATATTTTGCTTCTTCAATAACGATTGGTGGCAAGAAGCAGAAGAGCAGTGTGTATATAAATGCTCTCCTTGACAGACTCAACTATTTTATTTCATCCCTCGCCTAGCGTTCACTCCCCCATTTGAAATCACTGCCCTCCAAATTGTATTAAATTGCATTGGAAAATTATGAAAGCAGCCACTTTCTCCGTTCCTTTTCTTCTTGGCTGGTGACTTGACACCGGACTTATAAACGTGAAAGCTAAAGTTAAGAATAAGAAGAAGAAGAAAAAAAAACTAATGGGGAGGAAGGAAGGGAATTGGAGAGGCAGTTGAAGAGGATTGTCTAATTTATGAAATGGGGCGGCGGACGAGTGAGAAAAGCATTTACTCGAACGGGAGAAAGTCTGGACTTGCATACTAATCCTAATTGCTATTCTTCCGACTTATTTGTGAGTGTAATATCTTCTCCGCAGGGACTTCACATGAACAAAGTGAACATGAAAAGGAACCAACCAGTCAACCCGCAGTCACAGGAAACGCCGAGGCATATCACGAACACTCAAGCTTTAAGAAGCACAGGGATGCAATTTCACTCTGACGTTACAGGAAACTGAAGCATACTACAATGATTTCAAAATGGTGCAAAAAAATTTGTTTTTAAAATCGGCAAAAAATGTATAAATGTCTGTTAGTTGGCATTACACACTTTTCTTATTATTGATGAAAAACAAAATTAATTTGTTCTATTTAGATGGTTCGAAAATCAGCACAAGTCTCAGATTTTGAACAGTTGACGGTTAGGAAAGATGTAGTGCACATTGACACCATTTCCTTTTTAATGTCTGGCATTGTTTAACTTTTAATAATATTGTAAAGGAAAACCTACTGGTAGAATTGCCCCCTCACAATTCCAAATACGCTGTACTTCCAAACTTTCAAAACTAATTTAAATAAAATAATGAAGCTTGTTCAAAAATATTGGTGCTGTCTTTGTAAATAGTTTGTAGAATGTTTGGAAACGTTTAGATAGGCTTTTTGTGTTTTCATCTGGTTGCAATAATTATTATTATAGAAGGAAGGGACAGGCTGGCGGGAGCATAGGTGGGTCCTATTAACAATTAAACTAGGTATATTTTGACTAGTAATCAGATAACTTGTTCCCTGACAAGACTTTACTTCTACGTTTACGAAAACATTCTCGCAGTAACTTTAGTTGGGGAGCTGAGAAATTTATTATACTTTGCGAGACTCAAAGAACGTCAGCGGAAGCTTGTCGAGAAAACAGAAGAAGAGAGAGAGAGAGAGGCGGAGGGGAAAAGTGTTTAAAAACTCTTGGAGCTTCTTTTCTTGAGGGGACGGATGATAAACGAGGGAAGGTAAGACTGGAGAAGATGTAAAATAAGTATTTGTCCCGGTGTCTAATGAGCTGGTAAAATATGAGAGAGTTTTTCATACAACAAGATTTATGTATATTCTCATCCATTGAATTAAATTACAATCTTGAGACATTCAAAAGAGAACGGAAACCAAAAGTATCTCGAAACTAGGGCGTCGTATGTACATGCCTTGCAACACTGCTTGAGGGGCTTTTCAAATATCACGTCATGCTAATTGCCAACTGTTTATCCCTCCATGCATCTTAAGTTAGCATCTTAATTCAAATGTCTCCAAAGTAATCTCATCAGATGCAGTATGATGATCCAAAATAATAGTGACACACACGCATCAGCATTGTCTGTCATTACTTTATACTTGCCTAATTTTTGTTTTAAATTTCAAAGCGGCTCTAACTTTCTACCTCGTCCCCGGTCAGCCTCACCGTCTTTGAACTCTCCTGAAACAGTTCATTTGTATGGGCATGGGAAGGAGCAAAAGATATTTCACTTTTTCACGGACTTACCGCTTGTCTTGAGGGATATTGGATGTACAATTTCACAGCTAAAGTAGTTCCTATATAAACTGTATATACCTGGAGCTGATGATATATTACTCTGTATAGGACATAAGTAGTATGTATATCTGCATAGAAGACTTGCTTCAAAGTTCATATTAATAGCAGCCTCGCAGAAACCAACCTCGGCAAAAACTAATAATCACCACATGCATTTAGTTGCAGCTCCCAGTTCTCACAGAAAGGACGAACTATCAAAACTAATAAGTGAAACCCAGTATAGGCGTGTAGTATACTGTTAAAAACATACTCGGCAGATAGAGTTCGGAGTGAGAGGTGGACAAGACACTGCACTGTGGAGAAAAATATCGCTGATGTTATTTTTCACAGTTAATTACATTAAGGAAATGAATGTTTGAATTTTGTAAATATATATACTCAAAATCAAAAATCGAAACCAATCATTTTATGATTTCATTCACATAAACACGTGACTCAGCACTAAAGCAATAGAAAAAAGAGTTTAAAGACGAAACTAGCTGCTCATTTAATGCTATAATTCGTGTTGGGAGATCGCGATGGGTAATAAAAGGGCCGTTGACTGGACACGTGCAATTAAATAAAAGGAAATACTCTTTTGTAATTAAGTATAATAACAAGATTTAGTATTACACAATAAAGTAGAAATGTGAACTGATACCCGAATTCCCGAACTTCTCAAGATCAAAATTGCGTGCGAAGGAATGGAAGGGTACGGACATTCGGATCTTGATATATTTTATCAACCAATTCTTTTACCCGTTCAACTTAGCTCTAAGCCTTAATGTAGTGAACTTTGAAAATTATGGTCCACACTGTTTTGCCCAATTCCAGTATTTAAGCTACACTTTTTTACTTTTTCGGCCTTCTGGTTTGCTTAATTAGCCTGTAATACGATTGGACAATAATACTTTCTTTCGTCGTTCCTTTTTTTTTATATTTAATCTCTCTACGAAGTCGGTAGAAAGAAGGAATCTTTCTAACGTTTCCATTCCACACTTCAAAAATCTTGTAGAGCATTCAAAATGTCTTACATTTCCAAGACATGGTCCCATATAGAATACCTGTGTAAAAGAATTTGCTAAATATTATTATGTAAACTTAATTATGTAATTAAAATATTATACTAAATATTTCCCCCTGAATAATTTCCCATTTACAATCCCAATTCTAATTAAGGACCAGCAGTAACAAAAACAACAATCACAAGTCAGCATACAATCTTCCAAGTCTTTAGCACATTTTAAATACAAACAAAATACTCATCCCTTTGATATGATTCGTCTATAATCCCTCTAATTTGAAATAATTAATTCCTTCAGGAATCAGTATCCTTAAATAGTGATTAAAATGGACCTTTTTTGGGAAACATGTAGTAGAAGCTGAAGTTGCGAAAGGGATGTGAGCTTAACTATCCTTTTGCCAAACATGGCCACGCATAACTAGAGAATGCTTCTATAGAAGTTGGCGCTCTTGACAAAGTATTTTGACTAGAAGCCGATATTTCAGAAACTTGCCATGTAGTAGGTATATAAGCCTACTTAAAAAAGTGTGTTGCGCATTTTTATGAAGTTTCCATAGTTTTGAAGGAGGGAGAAGTTTTGATTTTTTTGATTAAGATTTATGGGAGTTTGCATAGGAGCTATAATGCGAGATTGACGGTAGGGAAATTCTCCATGAAATGGAACCAAATCCATGGCAAACCGACGGACCGTCCCGTTGTGGTCCCGATGATGCGTAGGGGAAGCCTTTTCCTATCCCACACAATCCAATGCGAGACGAGACCAGCTCCACCAGGGCATTTGAGAAGGCATGGAAATCGTGCATAGAGCATCTCTCTCCTCTCGTCTCTCTCGCTCTCTCTCTCTCATCCCAATTACATTCGCAACGGATATAAAACTCGTGAGAAAGATTAGAAAGTTTCTCAGTTCACCTCGAAACTTGGACAAGCAGTCATCTACTTGTACCTCTCCATCAACTTTCACTTATTTTTACCTTACCATCTAGCATTCCACCCCTGCCGTCACCGAACCCACCATTATTGTATCCGAACCGATCCGTTCCCTATTATTATTGTACAGTCGTAGTCAGTCCAGTCTCCCACCCGTATGCTCCTCACAGTGCTCTCACATCCTAGTTTCATCATTGACGTTTAAAATTGGGGAAAGTCAATAAATAGAGTAAATGTTCTATGCGGAATTTGGAATTGGAAATTGAACAAGACGGAATTTTGTGAATCAATATTTAATTAGTCAAAAACTGTTTCTATCGCTGAGCACAAACATACGTAATACAGTCACAGATTGACTCCGTTGCGTTGTGCTATCCACGTATACATGTATACTTCCCTGTCTCTCATTATCCTGGACAAGACATCATCAAAATAAAAATAAAATTACAGTTCAAGTGAAGTTATTAAGGTTGCTGGGAGACACTCGAGTCAAATCAAATCAAAATCAAATCAAGTCAAATCAAATCATCCAACCTTTCCATCTCTAAGATACATGCAAGTCAACTGACGGACAATTTATAAATTCTGAGAAAAAGTTACCCCTTTTCAGTGACTGTCATCTGACTGCCTGGCTCTCCATCTCCGCTTTACTGACGACTCTGTATTTCAAAGAGTTAGTACTAGTCAATGACTAAATACGCATAAAACATAAAGAGCCACTGCATTTATACAACTGCAATTCTAGAGGACATTTTTTTCAGCAAAATTACTTTATATAACAAATTGTTATTATAAGATCAAAAAGTCAATCAAAGTTACTCTTGGAGATCTAGCCATCACAGTGGAAGGAAATTGAAATTGGAATAAATAATAATAAAAATAAAACACATAATATATAATATTCCTGGAGCTTGTTTTGCTGTAGAGGGATTGGTTGATTGATAGCGGAAGAGAAGATACTCTGGGTTACAATAATTATAGTGAGATACAGTCATCCTTCGTATATTTTTTAGAAACACATTTAAAAATATACATTTTAAAAAATCCAATTACAAAAATGTGGACTGGAATGAGTTTCGTCATTTTCATCCTTTCCATCTCCCACTTTTTCACTGTCTCCTGTAAGTTGTTTCATTTATTTCTATTTACAAATACAAATTTCAGCGCTCTAGACATTGATATACATACATAAATTTGACCTTTGCTTCGGGAATAATTGGCGCTAAGTTGTATTGTTGAAATAAAACATAATTGTGTATTGGGATTTATTCGGTCGCAGGTGCTGTTTTGTCTCTCAAGAGAGAAACCCTGATTGTGAGTGATAAATTTAAAATCGGGGGAAAATAAAGAAAGGCTTGAGACATAACAAAAATATCCACCTTTCCTTCTTAACCAAGTTTGTCAAAAGGAAGTCCATGCGGGATTTTTTGACAAACTAATTCATTTAATGCATTTTCTCAAAAGTTTAAAGTTTTCTTTATATGTCAGTACGCTTTGCTTTGGTTTCAAACCCTCAATGCCTACCTACTTTCTCCCACTAATTCATTTTAGCATTTTGAATGTTGCCATTCTTTCAAAGCCCCACGCAGTAATTAATTTTCTAAGAAAAATAATTGCGAAGCTTAGCAGAGGTAAATATCATCTTTCAACTCACCCCTAGTCGCTCTTTGTATCGACAACGGAAAGATTACGGCCTAAAGAGCAAAATGACGTTTGCCTTTCCAAATAATCTTGATAGGGAATTGAGGCTGCGCCCATACTTTTTAAACGAAATACGTAGCGGATCCCGTTTACCATTAACTTTACGTACGCTGTTGACGCAATCTATATTTTATATCAAATTATTCTCACGTCACAACACGACGGTCTCCTTCTTAGATTTATAATAGCGAATGGAAGGAAAGAACAGATGCTTAAAATTAGAATGTAACTCATCCATAGTTAAGAAGGTGGAGAATCCAAACACACCAGTAGCATGTGTTTATGTGCACAGCGTCTTTATTCCAGTTTCAAACGTCTCTTTTCTACTGTAAAGTACTGAAAATTATTGGCTCGAGGTTGGATTAAAGTCCATTTGCTTCGTAAGCATCGGCATCAAAGAATCTCGTAAGATGTGACTCTAGGATGATGGGAAATAAAATAAACTATCCTTCACACAGTAAGCAGTCAGCTGAGTCATTATTTTTCCCCTTTCCATCAAAACACAACATTCCTCAAGGAAATTACAAGGACAATAGAAAAGGTAGGAGAAGCCGAGAGAAAGTCCAAAGATAGAAGCCAAGGTTCATGGGAAATTAAGTGTATGGGATGGGAATGGAGGCTTTCATAAATTACTTTTCCATGTGAACGGATGAGTCAACTTAAACCAAAGTTAATTTCTCTCCGGCTCTTCAAAGGGCTGTGGAGCCCAGTAATTTATAAAAAGTCCCCAGCTGTATTCCATAAGGACGTGGAGAGAAAGCCAAGAAAGGCGGATGAACCGCAAGTTGCTTATTCCAATGCTTCTGCCTTCAAAGCCTTCTTATATTATACTAATAATAAGTTTAACAGCACGAGGAAGTTGTTGCAAATATTACGTGATACAGTGCACGTCAGGGCAGAAAACTCCTTCTAAAAACGTGATGAGGACGCTTTAGAAAGTTGCCAAAGAAGGCGATAAAGGCTATGCTATTTGATTTGTAGTCATAAATATTATTACTTTACATTTCGACATAAAAATACGCCACAACTAATCGTAAGTGCAGAGGTACTTACGTAGATGGATTAAAACAAATTTAGTAATATTGACTTTACATTAAATCTCTCAACTTATTGATGCAGAGATGATGAAGGAAGGGAAATAGTATGGCCAAGGCTGGAGCTAAAGTAGAGGACGGAGGGCTTGAGCGATCCCAGACTGACTGTATAGTTTGCTAATTTCTTTTTATATGATCATCTGCTGGAAGGGATAATGATGTTGTGGCAGTTGTTCTAGTGGAAGACTCAATCTTTTTGTTTTTGCATCTTCGTTTTTTTTATCGAATCCCTGGAGGACGTCATTGCCAAAATCATGTTTATCATCTTCTCTCATCATCACGACACGTACGCAGTACGAAAGAGATATAGCTTCCCCAACTGCACAACTTACAGCTACAAAACTATCCTATTTCCTCACGCCACGCTTCCCCACCACACAAATGTATATTTCATTCATACCCACACAAAACACACAAACTCCGTCGCACGCTCTAGCTGTGGAATTTAATACCGTAGACAAGTTGCCTGGAGATTTGATTGGGACATTGCAGATACTACGAGGCCATAAGAAATCTTGCTGGAGATGCAAAAGTCTCTTGTGTTGATTTCTTGGAGATGCGTTCCTTTCAGATTTGATCTTCTTTAAAAACAGCTTTAAGCTTTAAACTTAATAATTCGATTTTTATAACATTTTGAAAGCAAAAATCAGTATAAGGTTTTGATATATTTAAAGTAAATTTGCTTTACCAACTAAGTTGAACTTCTTGCAAAAAGCTGATGCTATATGCAATATGCACTAGGGGTTTTTGAGCATGTTGGTAAATGTTATTATTTGGCATTTTTTGAACAAACACGTGTAGTAAGACGTACGTAGTAATTACAAAGCTCCCCATCGGAAGCACGTACAGCATACCGATAGTATGAAAAACCATTAACAGTCACATTTCGACAACATGGGCTCATGAATTAGTCTCATTATCTATTTGAGTAGCGTGAGACCGTGTTTATCGAGGCTGAAAATGGACAAATCCAGCCCCCCTGTAATGATTTCTTGGGCAATAGATTATGCATTAAGAGAGAGTTTCAAAGTTCAAGAAATAAATGCAATCATTACATCCGTTTCTATAGGAAACAATGTATCACTTTAATCGTGTACACTGGGAAATCCGATTCTTCAAACATGCTAAGATTTATTTTAAAGTACCGAGACAAAGGCAGGCATTCGAATCTTGTTTGACTACCCATTCAAAACCAAGCCTTTACTTTTTTAGTTTTGTGGGGTGGAGAAAATCCAGTTACACGTAAATGCCTAGCTTGTACAGACCCAAACTGCCATATTAGCTTTAACTACCCGGATCTTAAGAACTTATACCCAATCAAAACCTGAAAGTCCCAATCAACTTCAAGATGAATTACGAAGAGATTGATTCAATAAACAAAATCCAAAGTGAACGTTAAAATTGTAACGGGAATAACGTAAGATAGGATTACATGATAGACGGGAAGTCGAATGGCATCGCTTAAAAAGGATAGTGGTAGTTATTTTTATGAGAGGGGGCCATCCATAAATTACGATCTTAAATTACAAATGAGATTTTGGTCAATGTAGCAATTCAGCGGAGGAAAGATTTCAATTTGAAATGTCAAATTCAGTGATATTTTCTATTACTGTATGTTGCTCTTGTTCTTCTTTTAATGGATTACGTGATTCCTTTGGGAATCAATGTCTCAATTTTGGAGCTGAGATTCTCAAAAAGACTTATTTAATGGTTAATAGGAAGTGACGGTGAGAGGCAGAAGATGGCCAGTTCAATGAATTTCATAATCTCGTGAAGTGAAAGCGACAGCGACCCAAGAAATGGAAAAAAAAAGAATTCCTAAATTCCTGGAGATCGTCTACAAATCTCTACGCACACAAAACCCAAACAGAACAGAGACACTACACTTACGTTAGTTCGAGTTCAGTTCCACAACATCCTCTTTACGCCTCCAGTGCTTTCACAGGGAATACAGATTTAGATTTAAATTAAGATTTTCCTTTAGACACCCATTGTACGCTCCCCTAATTCCCATTGTAGATTGCCCAAAGTGCAAAGGTAGGCACGAGCACACGAGCCACAGTTGGGTTACCGTTAAGTGCACTGTTATGCGATGGATATTCAATAAGGCAATTCGATTGTATGTGTTCAGCCAATTCAGACAGCGTCTGTATTTTGTCATAAAGGCAATGCACATTATTTTGCTGGCATCTTAAAAGCCGAATCTTTGCACGATCGCCATCGCTATTTCTTCTACTTTAAAATGTGTGTTGCATTTGCGTGTTGGCCTTGTATTGAAAAAGACAATTTCTGGTTTAGAACTTTTTGATAGTGGCAATTTCATGTTTTGCCCTTTAAAAAACTTTTAGATGCATGATTTGTCTCTTTTGAAAGACTCATTTTCCTGTTAAACGTGTCAAATGGGGTAAAAATGAACTACTGGCCCAAAGGGAAATGCGGGTGGCTTTCTATCTTAAAAGAGGATGTGTGGTCTGAGCTCATATCTGCGAGGCCCCTGCAATTTAAAAAGTACAAAGTTGTAGACAAAAAGGGAGACAGACAAACATGATGTAGGTGCATACATACACCTACAGAGACGGTGCGAGCACGTGAGTTTATGAGTGTGTGTGTGTAGTCTTGTAGTGTATAATTTGTAGGGATAACAAAAGTTGAAACATGAACTGAATTGTTCTGGCTGCCAATAATATCCTGGATATCCAAGCTAACTCCTATAATTCATGAAACATGAGGAAATTAAATACAAAAAGATATTCTAAAGATGACAAAGAGCCCGGGCCTCTCTCTCTCCTATCAATATCAGTTTCAACCTTCACATAAAATGTAAATTGGGAAACATTTCTCCTAATTTTACAAATCCAGGAATACAGGTGTATCACTAGTCTACCCAGATTTATGCATCATTGGATTATTTATAACAGCAGAGGGACTTTCATAGGAACTTTGAACACAGTTTTGAAAAGTTTGACGCAAGAGTATTACAATCAACTCTCTGTCGTTTCACTCTACTTTCCCTCACAGTCAGGCTTAGATTTCATTGAACTTTCTCTGAAAATTCCCACAGGGAATAAGAGGCAAAAGCTGCATTTACATGTATCATAGGAAACTCAATACACGCAATGTTTTAGGGAATATCAATAAATGTAAGAAGTGTATTTATAAATCATTGATCTTTTAAACTCTGCTTATACACAGATCATACCAATTCAGCTGTTTTTACGGCATGTACAGTTAACTGTATTTCTTAAGTTTAGCATCGGATTTTTTAATTAATAAGTTGGAGGCTTGTGATACATGTGATGCTTTATATTAATCTGTAGATAGGACATTACACCCTGAGCTTTTACTTTTACTTACTTCTCCTTTCAACTGAATTGGAAAAATATCGTAATGAAAATGAACCATCAATACTAAACATAAAGAAAGCTGCAACTTTGAATTTTATTGTTACTGAGGAAACTTTTGTCCGTGGTTCTTTTCCCCGGATTTCTTGTATTTCTTCTCTGAGACTCGAAACGATCGTAACTTGTGGGTAATGTTGAGATTGAAATTGGAAGATTCGTAAATAAATTCCATTGTAGACTTTCTCTGAGTCAGAACGAGCGATAGCTTTTAGTCTCAAGGAGTGTATGTGTACAGAAACAGATGCATAGTCTGAACCTGGAAGTGAACTTAAGGAGAATTAAGAAGCAATTTGGGGTAAATCTTGTAGTTTTTTTTTACACAAATAAACTTTTTTCAAGGAGCAAAATAGAGTATTTGAATGATTTTGAAAAGGTACAAAGTGTCCTATCTACATTTCAAATAGATACAAAATTGTTTATTTACTATTGAAAGGGGTGTAGCTCCCTATTTTACACTGGATTTTAAATGTAAAGCCCAGTATTTGAGTTAATTTACGAGCAGTTACATTAGGGTTTGGATTTTGCTTCTTAGCCCATGAGAAGTGGAAGTGAAAGTGGAGCAGATTCGAAACAACTTCTGGCTTCATTACTCCTTACAATACGTAGATAAATAAATCTCTATTTCCATTCCTAATTCAACTCTCTATTTATTCATATAATCTCTTCAACCCACAGTCAGTGTCCGCTTCCGTCCCAGCATTAAGCACACTTTCCTTTTTTCCCCAGTTTTATTCTACTTTGTTTTGGTTTTGGTTTCTTTTTCTCCAAATAATTTATCGTCATGGACCTACATGCATGTACTATGTTATGTAGCTAAATAACTAAACTAAAATGAATCCAGCCAAAAATAGGATATTTCCTCTCTACTTTCACTCTTCTGGAATGACAAGCTCTCCTAGTTCCATGGCTTAAAATATTTTCGTCTTTAACAGGGTTTAGCAGTGATTCTAATCTACTTTTTAACAGGATAAAAATGATGAAAGCCAGTCAAAATGTTTCCTCTATTCTTCCATTTATTGCCATGGATTCTTCATTTTTTCTACTTTAAATTCTGTTTTTAGACCAAAAGTCCACTCTATATATGTTTTGCATAATATGTCCATCCAAACCATCCTCAATTCGATTTTAATAGAGGATGTCCCTTTACGTTTTTAGGGACAGTCTCTACCAGGAAAATATTTTAAATCCGAGCAAATATCGCATGTCGTTTTCATTTTGTGTGTGTGTGTGTTGTCAGTTTAAAATCTATTTCGGGTGCAGGACTAAACACCATACGTTCAATGGCCATGAAAAATATTATTTCAGTAACATGGTACTGAAATGAAAAGCAGATGATACTGATGAACTCTTTTCTGTATTACCATTTTAAGAAGATATGCAAAGTAAACGGGTAGAACTCATTCGCTAATGAGTAATTAATCATACCACTAGAAAATACCCCAGGGGAAGTTTATAAAACAAAAACACTTGTATTTTATGTAAGCTTAATGAGTTTGACATGGAAATAATAAAATAGCATGGAAGAAAGAAAACTTTCCCTGTCTCTCCACAAGAGCATCGAGCAGTGTGATTTTAGTTTTAAGTGACAAAAACAGGCTTTTATTAGAAACAAAAACTGTATTGTTACCTTTCACCTTGGAAAGGGTTGAGGAGAGAAAAGCAGAGAGAGAAAGGGAATTAGCAAATTGATTGTCTGACTTGAATACGCGGAGGGATCTTAAATGGAATGTGTGTGGGGTCCCCTGCCGTTTTGTTGGAAGACACAAACTAGAGAAAAATAATATCGGCTTGATTATTTCTTCTTATTTCCCCCGCCGTGTCGTCTTCTCGCCGCTGCTTGTGTATTGGTAGTGCTAAGGGACGCTCATAAACTACTTTCATTTGAAAGCATCTGATTGGGCCCCTGGCTAATAGCATTAACCTCCTTACACTTTAAAAATTTACAAAGTCTTCAGGTGAATGGTAATTTTTGAGCGCTCCCTTACTGTATATTTCTTGGTAATACGCTAGTGTCGTAGAATTTTATGTTATAGGAACAGGAGAAATGTGCATACTGTCTCTGTCATTATCTCAAATCACTATGCGGAAGAAATAACGAAGGCCGGGCCCTTTCACTTACAACTCGGTGAGGAACATGTAGGAGACAAAAACTCTCTAGTGTTTTTTTTGAAAATGAGCGACTGCATGTTTTACACTTTGAAAAAAGTAAATTTTAAACTTTTACGTTTCTACTTTTTTGAGAACGTTAGTTTTATAGTTTTACAGGATTTTAAAGTTACTAATATCAATATGATTTTATACTTTTTCGAAAGTATGATTCTTTTAAAAAGGCCATAGTTTAGCCATTCAGGTTTTGAAGTTAACAAAAAGGCCCGATTTCGGATTTCTTATTGGAATGACGTAGTATTTGGGAGGCCCATAGTCCCACGCATTTTCAGAATCTGAAAAGAGTGTAGGCAGCAGAGCATCCATTCATATAGCCAGGTGATTTTGTATTTTTTTATGTTTGGGCTTTCGTCTTTGACGAAGTAGCAAGACATGATTACTATGCTCACTACTACTGTCCCCCTGGCAAAATGCAAAACGTGTTTATAATCTCGGAAAGCATTGCATTGGGAAAGCACACAATAACGAACTGATTGAACTTTCCCTGTTGTTTCCAGACCCACGCAGCTATGTACTACCATATGGTAGTTTCTCCATATCA
This sequence comes from Dicyrtoma fusca, assembly GCA_034695205.1. NCBI lineage: Eukaryota > Metazoa > Arthropoda > Collembola > Symphypleona > Dicyrtomidae > Dicyrtoma > Dicyrtoma fusca. Next base: position 17,693 of record JAQFZC010003365.1, read on the forward strand.
TTTTCAGGCGTAGTAAAGCTCCACTGCAGAATACATACCTACATCGTTTCCATAAATATTTTTCTCAAGGCAAAATACAGCAGCCATTGTGCAATAATTTAAATGATTTTGAGAAGATGAAAGACATTAACAAAATATTATATTATTATTATGATATCACAGATTACAGAATAATACCTACAATATTTTAACATAATGACGACGAAAAGGAATAAACTACAAATGAAATGACGAGGTAAAAATTGCAATATGTATATTCTTTGCCATAAAATCTGACAATTATAAATAATAGCAAGCGGACATCTACAGGCTGACGTTATTTATGGACGATCCCTCACTGGATGCTATAAAAGTACCTTTGTGCCCATCATCTTGTTGTCAAACATGATTTCCCTGAGTAGACAAACATAATAGTTGTACCGAACAATAATGATAATGGTTTTCTTCGTCCTCTCGTTATAGTATGTATTCCCTCCGATCAAATCAAATCAAATGTATTTCCCTTTCCTTTATTTCCATTCTTTGAGTCGTTCTCATTCCCTGTTTCAAAATAATTCAAAGGATTTTGTAATTTTGTTTTCATCTAAAGCTGACTTTTCTTTCTTCTTTTTCTCAAAAGATACTCCAATTAAAACGTAAAGGAGTCGGCATAGAAAAATACGATGGATTTTAGAGCCGATGGTTGTAGCTATAGTATACAGCGTATTCATATTCATACAGCTATGAGAACTAAGAACCTACTAATTACTTTGAATAGTGAGGGTGCTCAAGTAAAAACAAGTCACTGTCCTGACAGCAAACATATGGAAACAAACAAAAACACAAACAAAAACGTGCGTAGGCACTTTTCTTTCACTTTCAACGTCATTTGGCAAAGTCAAAGAAGTATTCAAATGTAGGTGTAAGTGAATAATAATATCATACATTGCGGGTCTCACACATACACACACGGAAGGATTAGAATCTTATAGTGAATGAAATAATATTATAATTTAAGGTAAATGTCAATAGCTCAGTATGTACATACTGTACCACTACCTACTATTATTACCTACAGAACCAAACGTGAGTTCGGCCTACGGATCGTATTTTTATTTCTCAAGATATTTTATTTGTCTAAAACTGAATTCCTTTGTTCTTTCTCTCTTTGCTTCTTTTCTTGTCATTATTTCCATCATCAATATTTTTCTTGTCTGACATGCGTCATGTGTACACAGAAATATGTAATTATAACAGAACTTTCAACATCTGTGTATGTGTATGTATTAGGGATTGCAAAACCGGCCATTTTTTAAAAACCGAATTTCGGTTTCGGTTATTAGCAAAAAACCGAAAACCGGTT
>JAQFZC010003366.1:0-19026 GCA_034695205.1 Dicyrtoma fusca
ACGCGCAGTAGTTTTGTGATTGTGATAGTTTTCACAATACAAACTGCGTTTTCACAAAACCATTCAACATAATTTTAAAGCTCTATGCATAATCGCCGGCGCTCAAATAATCGCCGGGTGTGAGGCTCAAAGTTTGGATAATCGCCGCGGCGATTATTCGGTCAATTACGGTATATTAGTATACATTCATTGTTTAACAAGCAGGCAATTCGAGCTAATATGAGATTTTATTTTGTGGGAGGGGGTGCAACATTAAGTACACTTGAGAGAAATGATAAAAAAAGATAAAATGTCTGATAATTTCCTGTCATAAAATAAGTTAAACATTCTTGTAGGATGAAAGCTACCGTTAATAAGTTGTTGCTGTCAGTCATAGAGGCAAACTATTACACGGCACCCACTGTAATTTGGCAAACAGTTTACCTTTGCGCGGCACCAATACTCTTTGTGAAAACATCACAAATTTGACTCAATTGGCCGTACTTCTAATCGAAAAGGGGTGCCTCGTTCAAGGGGAAGTTGACCTGATTGTAAGTTTAGAGTATTTAGCTTCTTTTGTTTGAAATTTTGAAAAGGTATGGAAAATAAGCATGGACCCACTACGCAGAATAATTAATTTGAAATTATTGGAATTCAGTTGAATCAAATGACAAGCTATCTCAAAAATTGGGAATTGTTAAAGAATCTCATGAAAAAGGACAATCATGCTTGGGAATCATTTTTACTGGCTTTGAAGAAAAGTGGCAATAGTGGACCGGCGGAGTGCTTGGAAAACAGATATGAGAGTTTGCAGATGGAAATGCCTTACGAAGTTGTAGCAACAATCAAAAATAATGAAACCACGAAAGAGTTAAATCAAAATTCATCTGCCGTAGCTCAACCGGAACCGGAAAAGCTAGAAGTTGTTGGAACTAGTGTTATAAACTTCAACAATACTGTAACAGGCGTGTCGGGTGGTAACACAATAATTGGTAGTAACGTATCCATCACGAACGAACATCCGCCACCACCCCCCTCGTCAGGATATATCTTTCAGGTTCCTAGAATTAACGCCAAAACAGTCCTCAGAAATTTCAGATTGTAATCATTCAAGTTTCGTAGAAACGTTAAACGGTTAAAAGGCTTTACTTTATTATCATTATCATAAAAAAAAATTGTAATAATGTTCTTTTAATGTAAAAATAATGTGAACCTAATAAATGTTTTGCGTTTTTTAGTATATTATTAAATTGAAACTGTACTGCGCGTTTTTAGAACTTTGTTATTTTATTTTATGCAAAGCAGTAACTACTGCTGGTTCACGAATCAGCATTGTGCAGCTAGGACATAAATGGAATGTCTCTTTTTATTTTTAAGTAATTACAGTGTATTTAATAATTAATAATTATTCACACCACGACCGAGGCCATATAATGTAGGTAGTTTCAGATCACTTTCTTCTTATACATAGGCACAAGTAACAAAATGTCTTCTTAAATCTATAACCCCATATTTATAATCTAATAGGTAAGTCCAGTATACAAAGTTTTATGTATGTTTTCTTTCTATGTTCACTTCTTAGGTTTGTTGCTTGGCACGCTTGGAAACCCCATGTCATTATCACTGCAAAGGTAATTAATAAATGTAAATACAATACATATGTATATGTATGTTGTAAATGCGTACAAAATTACACATTCACTATTAAGGTCGCGACATTTGCAATTGTTTTTTTATATTTATAACTTACTCACGACGAAGATTATTCAGTCGTGCTTGTAAATCAGCATCGATGGAATGCTCATTCGTGTTTCTTGCCGGGGATGCTACAGAAACCTTTGCATTTGAATCTTGAAACCGACTTTTAGTTTGAGGAAGCTCAGACAACTGATCACTCAGCTGAAGACCCAACTCGTCTAATATCTGCGTTACGATTGTGTCGCTAAATAATAAAGGATTTACATTTTAATTCTTTTGTCGGATGCTTAGGTTTAGCTATAAATATTATCCCAGTTTACGGTGAATACGCAAACAATAACAATTAAGTACATATTTTGTTTTGCCAATTAGTGTAGGGTAACCTCTCCGTCTCCTCTTCTTCTTCGCAGATAGTCTCCTCGATAGAATCCGTCATGACTTCTTCCTTTAATCCCATTATCATCGACTGCTTCTCAAACTCTTGAAGAATCCTTTGAAGTTGTGGCATTCGAAATTGTCTGTAAGGATTAAATATGAGGTTACACGAGCCACCATGAACAATGGCAGCAAATAAGGACAAAAGTTGGGAAGGAGGGGGGAGGGGTGGGCAATTGTCATATTTCTTCAAAGGAGGTGTTATGATACATTAGATATTTTGTTTTACTTGTATTTATTACCTATTCATTGATCTCAAGGCAATCGTAACGCCCAGCATTGCTTCACTGATAGCTTGCTGTGACTGAACGGACCGAATTTTAATTCCAACTGCTTCAAGATTTGCTTTCATCAACATAAACCTATGTACATAACGTCTGGTTCTGACTAAATCCTTCGCCAAGATTCGAACGGTATCCTATTAAAGCAATTAATCTAGTTTATGATACAGTGAACTGAAAATTTAGTAAAATTATGTACTTATACAGTGACTTTCTAATTCCTAATCCCATATGTATGTAAGTAACACAAGGTATTAAAATCACGGTCTGACAGCCTCACATTGTATGCAATGTAGCTCCCCTGTTTCTACTCCAGAGGGGGTAGCAAAAGTAGTATTTTTTTAAATACGCCATCCAGTATATAATACACTAGTAGGTATACCGATAGCACTTGTTTTTTCAAATAAGTACCACTTACCATTTGCCCTTCTTTCGCCATCTTTTTAATATCTGTGATGATTTTTTTCTCTTGCGTCTCCATATGAATTCTTTCACGGTCCAGGTCCCGAATTGATCGGTTTAGAACTCTCTGATTTTTCCGCAGTAACTCTTTGACAGTGATCTGCTTCCCAAACAGCCAAGCCACAATCCCTGACCGATTCTTAGATGAGTTAGATGTCATTTTCTTTTATTTCACTTTATTTAGTCAACTTCTGTAAAAGAAACTAGAGGCAAGGGCGACAGAAACAAGAAATTAGCTCTGTTTTATGCCTTTTTTATGCAATGCAATAATAATATAATGGAAGGAATGCAGGGAATTATGTTATTTATTTCACATCTTCCATATATCTGGGTATCCAAGTGTCCAGGTCCAGGCTCATAGAATAGTTTTAATTTTTTTTAATTTATTGGTTCCAATTGGAAATTGGAACAACTGGAACACTGAAAAGTATAATCAACCCTATGACAGGACGTTACGTTATTATGGCTTGGCCGGTTGGAGTGTTGGAGTGTTAATAATAATATCAGTATTTTTCGTATTTTTTTTTATTTTTCGTTATTCAAATTTTATGCAGATGAAAACAATAATTTAAACGGATCAATTCGGGACCTGGATTTTAAAAGAATTGACGTGGAAACATCACGTCATTGCAGATATTAAAGAGATGACGAAAGAAGCTAAGGTACGGCAAATATGGTTTGGTAAAAAATCTAAAAAAAATAGTATGACACAAATAATAATAAAAATAATGAAACAATTATTTATATACCAAAACTGAGAAGATTACAGATTTACAGAATACTGAACAAACTACATATTTACAATACAAAAAATATTATACCGGCAAATAAAATTGATTCGCTGATTTATGAGCGTTTCCTCTCCCATTCGTTTTGGCTAAACTGGATGGTAGATATGATGCATTTCGTTTTTTATTAAATTTGTAAACAATCGTTTAATTTTGTAAGTAATGATCTTTTAGACCAAAATTGAGAAAGCTAATTAGCTAATTTAGTAAATAAATGTTTTAAGAGAGCAGCAGCGCAGCAGTCATATTTTCCCAAATATTGTGGGTAAACGTAAACATAGCCATAGCAGTTCGCCGTAGTAACTAATAATAACTTTAATTCCCATTACCAATTTCTCCCACTGACCGTGATGCAGAATGCAGTTGCAGTAGTAGCAGTTGATGTAGGTCGTAGGTACTGTAATGTTTACAAATACAAAACAGACTAAATAAGAGGTAAGTTGTAATGGTAGACTAAATACAAAAGGAAAACATGCTTTAAAATTTCTCGCCGCGTTGCTATTCAAAGTTTATTCATCCGCTACGCCGCTACACATTAAATACATTAATATTCAATTTTTCATCGTGTGAATAATTAACGACAGTTAACAAAGCAAAGGTCACTTAATGTATTCTAAATTTTCGAGTTTATCAAACTATTTCTCCTTATTCCCCCCGTATTGGTGAAGATCAACTTTAAATAAGATTACCACATCACTGGTAGTTTCATTATAGTATTTACAGTATTTAAAAAGTATCTTACATATTTTTTAAAATAAATAGTAATACTAATATAGCTAGTAGTACTAATAGTAGTACTAATATAGCTATAATAATATTAAGCTGCTTGTACATATTTACATGTAACACTTTAATTAAGAAATGGAAATACATATACATATTAGGTTGTCTATCTTATTTCTGTTCTACTATTTACTATTCATCTTCCACAAAAAATACAAAGTGAGAGGGGATCTATGCAAGGAGATTAGCCAAAGAGTTATCCGTCTGATATTAAGTAATGAAAACTACGCAAGCACGCTTATTTCTTCCGCCAATATTACAAGATTAAGTGATTACTGTTATACCCCATGTGATTTTTTGAAGAATACAATACCGTAATTAATTTTATTCAATATGTGCTATTTCCTCTAACAAGTTACATCTAATGCGTAACAACAATATTTACACTAACCTATTCACGCAAACGTTAACTCCAGATAAATGAAAAACATGAGACGTTATTCTTACAGCTAAAATACCTATGTTGAGTTTACAATACAAATTCATACTATTCAATCCGTACATTATGTTAAATGAAGGTCTAAAATCTAGTGGTATGATGTAATAATAAATAAAATGTCCCGAAGTGTGGTGTATCGCATCGCAGCTAACTAATTCGTATTCGTACACGCAGTCAGCGCTCGCTTTCACAGTAATATAGATTCGAAAATCGTACGCAGTACATGCGTGGCAAACACTGATTATACGAACTACACATCAATATCCATCGGCTCTTCTGAGGGAGTGACAGGTACAATTTTTTGTGTAGGAGCAGATACAACAGCAGATAATGGAATTTCCTCAGTTATGAGTGTTTTTACATTTGTATCCACGCTTTCACACTGTGCAGGAATACCAGGAGTCTCTGCAACAACAGAAGTTGCTTCCAAAGCCGGTTTCGTACTCTCCAAGCTTACAGACATTGGTGTCACCGTACTGGAAGCAGGTGTGGTTGCTTCAGAGATAATTGCTTCCACTTTCTTAGTTATTTCAGATTTTTTAAGGACTTCTGCTATTTTAGCTACTTCAGATTTTTTATTTGTTTCAACTTTTTTAGTTACACCAGAGCTTTTGCTTAGTATCTTTGGAATTCTCGGAGCAGCATCATTTTTTACCGGCTTTACTTTATTCTCCCCTTTATTACTAGCTGACAATTTAGGAATTACGAACTTTTTCTCAGTTTTAACAGTCGAAGATCCCTGGTTTGGGAGTGGAATCTTGGGATTTTTCACATTACAAATTTTCTCGATTTTCCCTGTACTCGAGTCCTTCAAATTGAGCAGCTTGTTTAATGCTTCAGGTTTGACGGACAGACGAGATGGACCTGGAGTCTGATTCAACCCCCCTAGTGACGCTGTGTCAGGTTTTTCGGTTTTAGTGGCGACGGGAAGAGGTGGAAGTTCAAATGCAGGTAACAAACGTAAGTTATCTGGGCAGTCAACCTTAACTAAATCAACGATTGTATCATAGATTTCTTTTCTTTTCGTTATTAGCTGAGGAAACCAACTACGGAGGCTGGAGGGAAGCGCAAGTAATAAACTTGGAAACGGTTTTGAGAAGAAATGTTCCACGTACTCAAGGACATATATACCACAGTCACACATATTTTTCTGTTGAGGAACATTGGGTTCAAATCCAGGCATTTCGAATTTTGTAAAGGATTTATCTTTGCCCTTTCGTTCCTACAAAGAGAAAACAAAAAATTAATTTACGTAAAAACGCAGATGTGGGAAAAATATTTTAAAAACTGAACTTAACAATAATTAAAATTAGATAGTAATAAGTCGATTCATGGAGCTTACCCGATATTCCAGTCGTAGGTACTCCCTTAGAGTAGCAAAAACACGAGATCTCGGTGAACCAGATAAAGAATTAAATAGGAGAATACAAGGTTGTTTAATTCTGAAGTCAGTGCGAATATTCTTCTTGTCTTCAGTCGGATTTTCTTCTAGTTTCAATTCCACTTCCATTGGTTCAAGCTTAGGCTCTACCTTTACGCTAACATTTTCTACTTCAACGGATGTGCTCCCTTCGCCTTCTTCTTTGGCCTGCTTTGCATTTGAATCTTGAGAGCTGCTTTGGTTTAGATCTGCTGACCCTTCTTCGGTTGTATCCATATCCTGAGTACCGGAGACCGCTAACAGTTTTGACGATTCCTCCGGATTACCACTTAAGGCATCTAACGTACGACCAGGACTCGGGCTACCTTGCGAATTCGTGTCTGAATCACTAAAGTAGTACTCTTCAACTGCAAATTTAATATTTGTAAATTATTTTAATTTCCTGTGTATCTGCATTTATTTTGAAGTAAAACTGTATTGTATCAGGCGTTATAAAATGAATCTGAATAATGCCTTACATAAAGCTTCTTCATCGGGATCATCTTCTGCTTCATCCTTGTAAGGATCAAAATCTGGGTACAAATTATCCAAAAAATGCTGCATGTGTAAATGAGATGGTGATTTCGAATTTTCGGAAGACTTGGGCTTCGTGTTACAACCCTCCGAAGAGACAGCGTTACCGGATTGTGCATTTTTGTTACAATTGTCGGCTGTTTGTTTATGTTTATCTTCAATGGGTTTGATCAACCCAACGGCTTTAGAAGCTACGGATTTTTCAGAGGTTGGAACCGGAGACGAGTTTACGCCTGGGAATGTAGAATTTCCGTCCATATCATCTTTCGGAGTATTAACTTTTGAAGCAGACACAGAAAGTATTCCATTTTGCTGTTTGGTAGGAGTTGCTGGAGAAGAGGAATTGCCAGATACTGGTTCGGACGAAGTACTTCGAAGGTGGTCCTCGAGCAGTCTATTGTAGTCTCTCCTCTTCTTCTTCCGTGGTGGTTTGTCATCATCCCGTTTTGTCATCCCAGGAGGGAGATTATACTTTGGTTTCCCTTTGTCTACTGCTACGTTTGTCCACCCTTCAATCGGAGTCCCATCGTCAACCCAATGAGGGCCATCTAGCCCCGGATAACAAATGATGGCAACGTACCAATGGCAGCTAAAAAAACAAAGATGATTCAAAAGCGTTCTTTAAATTTCAGTTGTCATGTTTTTTTAGTAATTGAAATTTATGTGTAAAGAATCAAACTGACTTGTCATTAATAGGAACAATAATATAATCCTTGGAAAATATATCCACATTCTTTGTCCACTTCTTCACTCTTCGATGTCGCTTCTCTGCTTGCGGTATATTTTTATCGTATTCCCATGCGCAGCTCTTCCTCTTCGGTTTCGTTGTAAGTCTACTGTAGAAGAAGGTAGAGAACACGTGCGTTCGGCTACGGTCGACATCACTTAGTAGCTTATTATGAAAATACATGAGCCAAAAATCTAATATTTGATCATTCAAAAATTGCTCCGTCCTCAGCGTCAGCAAGTCGGCCTGATGCAATGTGATTCCAACTTGACCTTTGGGCCACTTAAGAATTCTATAAAACAAAGTTAAACAGTGAAAGATATAAAACAATAAATACAAAGTTGGCCAATAATGAATCAAGTATAACTGAGTTTTCCTTGTATTTCTGTAATTACTGTCGGGATCCGTCATTGATCGGTTCCGCTTGAACATTAGGATTTCCCGATTTCCCTGCAGGTAGTGCCCCATTCTTGACTTTATTTTTCTCTGCCTGCGAGCGTGAAACCGGTCCAATCATTTTAGAGTCTTGGCCTACAACTGTGCTGTTCGGTTTATCATTAATAACTGTCTTAGACTCTTGGCTCTTGTTCTTATTTTTGTCAATAGCAGAAAGAACTGTTTTACTAGCAGCATCAGAACCAACACTAACACCAATAATCACCTTATCTGTACCCCCCGCGACAACACTAGTGTTAGAGTCTATACATTCTTCAGTATTAGAAGATATTTGATTTGTGTAGGTTGGCTGGGCGATAGTGGTCAGCAGCTGATTTGCTGCCGTAGCGTCTAACACCTGTAAATTACTTCCATAATATTTCTTGATCTTCTCCAACTGATCCTTATTAAAACTTTGTAACATGAATATGATGTTCTGTTCAGTAGACCCTACAAAAATATTAATTTAAATAAGAATTACACGATGAAGTGGTAAAAGTGCTTGAAGATATTTAAAGTAGCTGGACGCACTTACTTCCTCCGTGAGGATCAAACCACGCCTGGCTTCTATTTTCAGCCTTCATGCCTAACGTGTCTCTGACCCATTTGGCGATTTTATTTCCAGTTCTAAAAAGTAGGAACAGTATCGTGGAAGAATCAATATGACAGGTTACAGCTAAAATTGAATTGTGCGGGATAACCAGATGAACTTTCTTCGAAGCTGCAAAATTAAAATAGAATACAAAAGGTCAAATGCACAGCTGGTACATAAATTACAGAATAGAAATAAAGGCAGATATATCCCTTTTTCTTACACTGAGTGACGTGTGGCATGCTAAACAAAACTCCTTTGTCACATATATCAGCACTGAAAAACGTATCTTTAGTACTATCCAAAACTACTTTATGAGTTCCCACTCGGAAGGATCTGCAATGCACTTGAAGGAATGCCGATGGGTCTCCTGAAGTAACTATCTTCCTTATTTCGTCTTTTACATGCATCAAATCTGCAAAAAAACAAAGTTCACGCGGATCAAGAAATCAACCACTACCACAGACGAACTTCATATTTTACCATTTTCTGAATTATACTGTTGCGTATTTCAAGTACCTTCCGCTTTTGCAGCCGCCGATGCTTTTAGTTCATCGAATTGTGATTCTGAGGTACTTATGCCATGAGGTGTGCCTAAAGAGTCCGCTTGGATGTCCGAGTTTTGAAGTGGAGTACGAACTTCTTGCGAATCAGAAGGTAAAGGCTGGCTAATCGAACTTGAACTAGAACCAGGAACATCGGCTGAAAGTTTGGCCTTTTTCTCCGGAGAGGGATCACACTCTTCTTCCTCGTCAGACGACAGAACAATACATTCTTGTTGAACTTTCTTTCGAGAACCTCGCTGAAAGGTTACAAAAAATCAAAATGATAGTGAGACTCGACTATTTATTACCAAGCTTTCATTTTCATCCGCAAGCTTTAAAGTTATGGATATTCACTATAAATTACAGCTACTACGACGTATCGTATACATAGACCGATAGGCCCACCTTGCTCATAACACCACCGCCGCCTCGTGCAGTTGAGGTTTTTCCTTTTTTGGAACTGATAGAATTTACACCGGGATCAACAGTAGTAGCGCCAACTATATTTGTATTCGATGGTTTTCGATAATGAGCATCAGGTGATATTCGCGATCCCCTTGGAATTGTTCTTCGACAAGAGTCACAACAATGAAAATTCGTACTGAGCGTCCCACAATGGTGGCAAGTGCTTACGAAACCCTTTCGACCTGACTCTTCGTCATTTGTTAAATCATCCGTAATGGGAATTTGTGCACTTCCACCTACCGAAGCAAGATTCGACGGACCATTAATGACGTATTTCTGACTGGCGATTGTAGCCGTGATGTGCTTGTTTTCGGGCATTACTTGCTTAGATAATGACTTAGATTGACACAAACTGTGATTCTCTGGATTATCTTTAAGCAATGTAGTTGGATTCTGATTTATTATCACACCAGAGTTGCTCACAGCGATTAAATTAATAGGTTGCTACAAAAATTAAACATTTTAATATTAGGCAAATTTTAAACTGAATTCTCCATTTTAAAGCAATACGTACTTATGAAAACTAAAAACAAGTACCTGTCCAGGGGTTAACAAGACCTGACCACTTCCACTTCGTATGATAGAGTGAGCGTGTAAACCGGGATGCGTGCTTATACTAGCTGAAGGTAGAATATGAGTTGCTGGGCTAATAATTATTTGATTTGACGAAAAATCCATTTGTTGAGGTATATGAAGAATGTTCATTGTAGTCGGTTGGGAAACATTGCTATACTGAACTATCTGGTTAGGTAAAATTTTAGTTTGAGCCGGCGCTGATGTCGTTATACAATTTTGAGAGTTGATGCTCGGCGTGGATGTGACGTAACAGTATACATCTGATGACTTTAATTTGTGTGGACCAGCAGACGACATTGCAGGGACGCCAACGTCAGACAATACACTATCAGGAACTAGGGTTTCTCGGCCGATATTCGATGTCGATTCATGCACGGTTACGTGATCAGGCGGTACTTCTAGTGCGGGTGACACAGAATCTTGAGAAGAGTCTTCTTTAGCTTCTGTTTCGAAAGTATTTACAAAATTACGTGTTGGAACGACTTCAAGTTCCACTTGAACTTGTGTTGGGTCTGAAGAGTTTCGAAAAATTGTGCAGATTTGTGATTTTAACTCTGCAAATTATTGTAAAAAAATCGAATGAAAATAAATACACATTCGAGTTACAAAGATAACAAATTGTGGTACTGTACTAAGTCAGGCTATACTACTGAAGTTATAATTTGAAAACCAATAATAAATGTTTTTTTAAATAAAATGAAAGCAACGTATGAATTATAATTTACGATTTTTGGCCGGCAAAAAAACTTGAATCGGAGTTACTGAACAATGATCTTGGCTATTGTACTGCAACACAGGATGAATTCTAATGAAACTCCTTGACTTTAGTAGGTAATCGTTGACTCCAACTTCAAACGACGAAGCCTGCGATTCCACTTCGCAAGAAGAATTATCATATACCGTTGTTTTTACAGCTCTGGTACGTAAAACCTGATATGATGTCGCTGGTGATAGTTGGGAATAGGTTCTAATACAAGATGAATTGCTAAATTTATACAATCTAGCTTGACAATCATACGGTTGACTTTCAGCTTGTATTGAGTTGTCCACTGAAGGATATTTAAAATTTAAAACTTCTGTTGGAATCGAAGACGAAGCAAAAGAGGAGGACGTTGACGTAGAAGGGCAGCAAAAATCACTCGTACTCATGACGTTTGAACCTGAACATTCCGAATCCTGAAAAAAAAACAGTACAAAAGTTAGTTTTCATGTTCAGCATTTGTTTTGCCTTCAAACGGTAAAACCGTTTGTATTAATTTGTTTAAAAATAATAAAACCCTCACACTAACGATCCAGGCTTACTGGCTCAACTAAAACGCCAGCATAATATATACAATATATACCTAAATGGTTCAGCCCAAAGGTTGTTGCAGGTTGCATAAAAACACCTCTACTTCTTTATTCAGGTTTTTTCTCCTATAATTTTACAGACCATTACATTATAATCCTATATACCTACACTACCTGCCTACATTAACTTGCTGAATTACATTTTGTGATTTATCGTGCCACCTGCATAAAAATTCGAAACTGGGGACACAGTATTTCATATTCCAAAAAATCCTAAGTTGATTCAATTAAACCGACGAACTGCATAGGAATTATCAAATCGTATCAACACATAAAACAGATTTACAGTAATAACCGCATAATATGATCCATTATGCTCAATATTGCTGCAGCACCGCAGACAATGGGTGGGGGGTGCTTGTATAAAGTAATGAAGCCAAGCATCACTTCCGATGATCTACCTATTTTAAGTTTATAGCACGCACAGGAGTTTAAAGATGCTTAAAGTTAATAAGCCTATCGACACCGACTTCCGACAAACGAATCGTAACGATCTGGAATTGCCTAAGCCCTGGGCTCACTCATTAAGGATTCTGTTCATTCACGTGTAACGAACAATTATTTGTGTCACACACACAACCCATTTATTTGTTTGGCGAGGTTATGTTACATGCTTCCAACAGGATCGATACAAACTTATAATCGTCGTATACTTAAAGTAAACACACGAAAATCAAGCAAACTAACGTAACTTATTATATAAAAATTTTAGAACCCAGTAACAAATGTTACTGACAACTGAGGCGTATGTCTATTGTAATTGTACAGCAGTGACATAATAAAGTTTATATTATATACAATGCAAAGTGGATATAGGGATAACTGAACTATTACGAACATGAATAATTTACAAATTAAAAATGCCCAACAACCAAGACACAAAATCAACAGCAGATTTTTAGAACTTACAATTAATTTTTCCTTAAAGTTGGGAAAATTAGACCGACAAATCTTTCACATTTTTACCCACAGAATGAACAAGATGAGCGGAGGAGCAGTGCAGTGGACCGACCAGCTTTAAAAGACGTAAGTACTTACTAGTTAGTACATAAACTCACTAGTCAGTTGCTAAATAAATTAGTAGTTTCAACTTTGTAAGTAATCTGCACAATCTGCAGGTTTTTTTTCATTTTAGTCTTGAATCCCATCAATAGATTTGTTTAAATTGTCGAGGGCAAATATCACATCCTGACATAAGATGAGAGAAAGTGGCGCTTTAGTCGAATGCTTCATTCCATCCAAGTTGCCAACCACAGAGTGACGTTGAAGCTTCAATATAATCTCACATGTGCATAGCACTACAGGGATAAGCAGATCAGCCAGCGAGCACCCATCACTTGCGTTAGAGAGAGCTAACGCAATGCCTCATATGGTTCAATCCATTCTGAACTGATCTGAGACACGATCCCAGTCAATTGTTAATCTTAATCTTGAACAAACATTTCCTATCATTGCATACCTATTCTATGCAAATATGTCGGGGTAATCTCGATTTTTTATTTATTTTTTACAAAAAATAGGACTCGTGACTGCTTCTCGAACAGCTTTTTAAAAAAGTGCCTTCAGAATCAGAGCAATACAATGTCCCAGTATAACTTCTAAAAGAAAAATATCGACCTACCAATGTTTACGGACTGAGAGTTCATGCTAAAATTTGCTCTATAGACCATAGGTGCCTAATAAAATAAAGATCCTTTTATCCTTTTAGGTCTTGCTCCGTCGACATACCTAAACTATAAGAATTTACACCGAAGCGGAGTGGTTGCTACTTGGAAGAGATACGGCCATAGGCAATACGAAATACGAATATGATACTTTAAAAGAAGAAGAGCGGGACAGATGATAAGGAAGGGAAGACATAAGGACCATGTAGCGTCATAGATGCATCTATGATGTGGTCCAATAAGATGCTTCGTAGAGCTTAAAATTAAAGCTAGAGCATTTAACAGCTTAACATAAATATTTAAGCAGGTAGTTTATCAAAAATTCTTTCCCCCTTATTTTGCTGTGTCAAGCAATTAAAATTATTGTGAACGTCTATGAAGACTAGATGCTACAAGATGCCCTTTTACTTGGACGAGGTCTTAGGTCTTACGGAACAACAACAATATGTCTGCGCCTGTGTCATATGGCTCATATCTATAGATTGGCAGGATAATACCGCAACGAAATACGCGGTTGAAAAAACACAGCAATAATACTAAAATCTCTAATTAAAGATGTAAAAAATTATTTGGAAAACTTGCCATCTCAACGGGCTCAGTAACATCCTCCCCAACTTCCACATAGGTAGCAATGAAATCATTCTCAGTGACTCCTCCAATTGGATCTGAATCTGATAGCAGGACGGATGACAATGATTCCTCTGGTCTTCTCTGATCGGTGGGACAGGGTAAGTGAGATTCTACAACAGTTGGCATCAATGACATTGTGTCTGCCGTGGGCTGTACTACACTTCTACGACTGGAACTCATACTTCTTTTCCTCTTTTGCGATCTGGAAACCAAAACCAAACTTGTGATTATGTAGCAATGTAGTATCATTTATATGTCATTTCGTTATTTTTTTCTACCCGGGATACACTCTACCAGTTTAATGAATGCCATGATATTAATTTAACATGCTGTATTGTACGATCAAAATCAAATTAACTGGAACCGAGTGGCGTAAACATGTACTAGTGTATTTGACAAGGCTCACGTACAACGTAATAATTCTAATAAATGTTACAACTGAAGCAAATACTTAGCGGCTTTTATTATACAATTTTAATACTGAATTAGTATTAACTGGCATAATTTTTCACCGATAGATTTCTCATTTAAGCACATGTGGACTAAAATAACGATGTAACAGCTGATAGCCTAATGAGTGAAAGTGAAAAGGAAACAACAACACTCAACACTAGGTTGTAGGTAATTGAGATTACTATTATGCATTTCATTCACTATACTTTTAATTTCATTAATAGTAAAAAGATATTAATTTGAATATTTTACATACCCAACACGCTCCATTTTCAATTTGAGGTCACAGTAAGATGGTTGTACGGGACCGACGATAAAGTCAAAAGTTGAAAATAAATGCTTCACAATCGATACGATTCGGACTACAACATTTGCCTACTGCCGCCTGACAAAGTCAAAGGTTGCCAAAACTGTCACGGACGTGCGACAGAAAAATAACTGGAGCTGGCAGTCTCAGCTGTCCGCGTTTGGAATGATCAAAAAAAGTTCATACTGACAGCTGAAAATAACGGGTTTAAGTTCCGAGCTCCCGACTTCATTCTTGATTCCATAATTCATAATTGTTTAAATATTCACCGACGACACAGACACACTGACAACTGACATCATTCAAAGGATCAAGAATGATGAATGACACTGGAAGCTGTCATGTCTATCAAACCAGTCATACTCTTCCGTCTCCTCTTTGGAATTCCGAGTGTCTTTACTGGCAACTGGATGACAGCTAATAGCTAATATCCGATATCTTGCCTGGTCCGTCTCCGTAATTGGTTATTGGTTCTCTAATAAGTTAACTTTGTCACTAAATTAGCAATTGATAAAATACATAGGTAATATAACGAAATAACTTGATGCGCTCACTAGGGTTAACAATTTCCTTCATTCATTGTTCATCATTACTCGTTCATAATTAATATAGTCAGTCAGTCAGTCAACAGTTAAATTTTCAGGTCAAGACTAAAACAAGACAAGGATTAAAACATTAAGTCAAGAAGAAAAGTAAAACTGTCAAAACCGTCCCGGTAGTCCGGTAGTTCGGGTAGTCCGGTCAAAAAGGGTCCGGGTTATCCGGGTAGTTGAAAGAAAGTGACTAGCCGTCACAGCTGACAGCACAGACACTTGTGACTTGAGTGTTGACAGTAACTGGGTTGTTAGCACAAGCAAGATTAAGGGTATTAAAACCAAAAAATGTTGACGAGCTTTACTTCCTTAACTACGAACCACTTGATGACCATTTTGCATTGACGCTGAGCTGAAAGCCGAATGCTCAAATTGTCGAAATAAATAAATAGCTTAAAGAAAACCACTCTCACAAGTCACAATCACAATTTCACAACTCATAAAATTGAAAATGTATATGGACAATCAATTTTTGGAATAAGCTACAAAAAGCCAAAAGCCAACAGAACAAACTCAGTTACACATGTTTCGTCCCTAATTATTCATTATTTAGCAGAAGTTAGTCACTGATACCAACCACAAATGACAAATTAAAATATTAATCACAATTTTCGTAAAATTCCAGATTTTCAAAGTAGAAGATTCAACATTCAACATTGACAGACAGGCACCACAATCGGAGTCTACACAATTCCCAAAATCACGTTTCACATCCACATTCGCTGGATTCGCTCGCTTTTAGGGAATAACCAAGAAGAAGGACCTTTTTGCACGAACCAAAGCATAATATAAAGCTGAGTAGGTATGTAAATGGTAAAGTAAAAAAAGCAGTGCTGCCCAAAATTTTCGCTAGTCTAGTCAAGTCTAGTCACGTACAAAATCAAAGGCAGCTAGTCTAGTCTAGTCAAGTCAAGCGGTCGAAAAAAGCTGAAAAGTCTAGTCTAGTCATAGTCATCTAGTCAAGTCAGACTAGACTAGGGCAGCACTGAGTAAAAGTAAAGCTAGAAGCATAGACCACTGAAGCTTCGCTCGCACATTCCGTGCTTCAGAGTCAGTCTGGTTGCGTTGAAATGTGAAAAGGCGGTAAACACCTGTTTAAACAATCGACGTATTGGCTTTCAAATATCTTTTTATTTATCCTCTATGGTCTGGCTTCTGGCTTTATTTATACCGTACTACCTGCAAGGAAACCCAGACTACCTCGACTACCAGTTCAGTTGAGTTCAGCTTCAAACAATCTACGGAACTCATTTATGTAAGTACGTAATTTTGCAGGAACTTTACTTTTACTTACTTGGGAAAAAAGATAATAGATATAATTAATGCCAAGCCAAAAATAAAATGGATGTCAGCCCGACCTTATAATTAATACAACACAAATTATTTTTAGAAAAGACAATAATTTATTAGTATTAGCAAAATAAATTAACACTGTTCATTGAATATTTATCTGATGCCCTGATGCGATTTGCGATTTAACTTAAGTAGGTATTGTTTTGATGAATGACAATTACCCGCTCTTCCAGAGAGAAACACGAATTTTATTAGCAAAACAAGTCATCACTATCATTTAAATTGATAGTGATGTTTATTACTCCGTTAAACGTGTAGTGTATACGTTAGAAATACAAAATAAAATGCGAGTCTGTTTCTGTTTATAATTTATCACTATAGAATAAAAACTTAAACGCGTTGATCAAGTTTGTTTTAAAAATGGGCATATTTTATGCACTACGTTGCTACAATAATTAACATATTTTTATAAGTTCGGATCCTTTACAGGCACCTTTACAGCTGTGACGCATCGACTATGTAGACATTAAAACTAAAACCCTCACTTTGTAATGGGAGTTACTGCTTATGTACCGATTAATTATACTATTTTTTCTCAAGATGGCTTCGACTTTGCTGTACGGTAGGTACTGTCATTTTTTATGCGGTCCAAATAACGACTTTTTCGGCCGGGCGTTTGGTTGTGTCACCCTTCGAACAGACAGTGGCAGTTGTTAAACAGTTAAAAAACGATGAAGAATATTTAGTGAGTAGGAGTTACACCTGCATCGTTGTAACTTACCGGTAGTCCTAGTAGCAATTTAGCCTTATCCTCTTCCTGAGGGCTCGCAGTACTGTCTGATCGAATTCCTTTTGGAAAAAGGATCTTTTGCTTGATAGCCTAGTAGCAAAAGAAGTCAATCCATCATTTATCATTTTGTAATGTTGTTCTCACAATCAGTAAATCACCCATATTTAAACCAACGAGAAGTTGTTTACCTGAGAAAGTAAAACCCTCTTGCTGTGATTACGAACAGCAACAAGAAAATCCAACCAAGTCCAAGTAATATTATAATACTCCAACGTTGGTATAAGAATATAAACGTCTTGGACGTCTTCTGTTTTTATCTCTTTTTCCCCCTTGTACATAACTAACACGAACGGTACATACCTACCTCGGGTGCTTTGATACAGATAAACAGCATATTTTTTTCAGCCCGTTCTTTCATTTTTTCTGCGTTGTCCTTCTCGTTCATTGATACATGAAAAGACTCTTTTCGTTTCACTTTTGGTTTCTATTTTTTTCCTTTAGAAGTCGAACTTGAGCTTGCAGAATGAGTGGACTCTAAGGTACCCAAAGTGGAACCATTTCCTCCTGTAGACGTTGACGCAATGTCTGAGTCCGCAGTTGTATTTGGTACAACATCGTTTAGTTTGTCAGGATCCTTCTCACGAAAGCAAAATTTGAAGAGTCTTAAAAATTGATATGTCATTCCTGAAAAAAAAATATTCCAGTTCATCATTAGTCGTATTACTTTTAAACCCTTTGTTCTTAAACAATTAGCACTGCATGCAGTACCAGTTTGATAAATATGTGTAGGTAAATGCTATTTTTAAAGCAATCGACACTCTACAAGTTAAGACTGAATTAACATACCTGTAGTAATTGGTGATATATTTATTTCAAATAACTAGCATTGTAACTAGCCACGCCGCCATATCTCAACCAACAGCGGCAAAGGTCTCATTCGAACCGCGTTTCAAAGGAGACCACGCGAAAGAAGAACATTTTGAAATTTTGGGAAAACCAAAAACGCAATGGCTAAAACAAAGTACTGCCCTAACAACTAATGGGTATTGAAATGGATTGCACCACCATTTCCCGAACGATCGTGGCGAATTTGATCTCATTTGAAAAGCCTTGAAACAAAGACGGCGCAGAAAAAGCAAAACGAAACAAATTGAAGGTCACGTGTCATGACGGCCACGTGTCATGACGGCCAAGTATTAAGACGGTCACGTCTCAAGACAGTCGCGTCTCATGACGGCCACATGTCTGACATGCTCGGAAAAGTGTATGGGGTCATGCAACGGCCAAAAAATAATTAAAGATGTTAAGCTCCGAATGCTCAGGCCGGAAGGCACAGTCCACAAGGTTTAGGCTTGAAGGTTTACGTGACAACAATCTTTCCGGAATGCTCAGGCCATAAGGCTCAGGACTGAATTCTCGGGCCAGAAGGTTCAGGCTAGAAGGGTCGACAGAAGGTTTAGGATAGCTTTCTCAGGCCGGAAGGGTTTGAATAAAATGATACACTAAAAAGCTCAGGCCAAAAATGCTCAGACAAGAAGGCTTAGAAAATAAAGCTCACGCCGAAAGGGTCACGCTGCAAGGTTAACCAACAAAGTCAGAAAGTTAGGTTAGACGGCTCAGGCCAGAAGCCTCAGACCAAAAGGCTCAGTATGGAAGGCTCGGGCCGAAAGGTTCAGGCCCAAAGGCTCTGGCCCAAAGGCTCTGGCCCAGAGGCTCTGGCCCAAAGGCTCTGGCCCAAAGGCTCTGGCCCAAAGGCTCTGGCCCAAAGGCTCTGGCCAAAAGGCTCT
>JAQFZC010003367.1:0-19026 GCA_034695205.1 Dicyrtoma fusca
AGAAACCACTGACATAGACAACAAAGAAAACATAAATGACGTTTATTTACCGTGCTATTCGAGGTTGGATATTTTTACGTAATTATTGGTGTACTTAACTGCTAACGTTTTTTTTAGCAAAACTGAAAAGATGAAGATGAATATAAGCGAAGATAGTTTATTTCTCAAACGAGTCGATCACAATTGTAAAAAGCCTGCACTGATCAATTTCAAATGCTGATTTGTTTTCACAGATTGGACGATATTGTTCAAGAATTTCACAGAAGAAAAACTGGAAAGTGGAAAAAGTTGAGAAATAAATTAGAAATATTGGAACGAAAAAGGGAAGAAAAAATTCCTTATGAGCCTGGAAGGCAATGGGAAGTAGTAAGATTTCATTTCGATTCCGATGAGGATCACTGTCGAACAGTGGATGATCCGTTTGCCGAATTTCCGGAGAAGCGGTAATGGGGATCTTTGCTTTGTGTTTAAAACATACTGATGTAAAAGAACAATATAATGTATTCTAATATTGCTTTATGCAGGAGAAAGCTACAGAATTCCGAAAATTCGGCTCCAGGAATCGAAACCATAGATTTAACAAAGTCGGATCAGAAGGTTCTAACTGAAGTAAGTGGATGCTTTGCAGTTCAGAATTTAAACTTTTAGAGTCTACTTTATAAAGCCTCAGTTCGTGGAACTAGCTAAACATGCATAACGGCATTGTACTTCCGTAACCGTTCTTTAAAATAGTATTTTTGTTTCGCAGGACGACGAAAATTTTGCCAAATACCTAGAAAACGAAGCGCAGCGAATGCACAAGAAAAAAGTTGTTAAGATGGTGCTTAAAACTAAACAACGGACGCCCGCTGATCCACCAACAAAGGTAAGCTGAGTTTCAAAATGCAACTGACAATCAATTACATTTCAGGGTGATATTTATACAAATCGCTCTGCAGTGGTGATTCACCAAATATATTCGACTGTATGTATATTATTCCAGTGTTCAAGTACAATAATTCAAGAAAGTCAATCCCCTCCACCGGTTTTACAGGTTTGTTGTTTGGAATTTCTTACGACAGCATATGTAAATGGGAGCCACAGTAAATGAGCATATTTCGTTATGAATATATTATTATTTATCAATTATTTAGTGTAGATTATGTGTTCAATTTGTTAATTAAATTGGTTTATTTTACAGGAATTGTCCTTAAATACGGAGCCTGTGATAACCGATGAGCATCCGAGACTGCCTCCAGATTGTCCAGATGTATCTGCCGCATCGTCTACAACAACGACAATAACAGCACCAGCAGCTGCAGTATCAAACCATGTAAGTAATTATACTCATTGTTACTTTTAATATTAGTCCGTGATGGTAAAATAAAAGCCAAGTGAGTTTAGTTAAGTTCTTAGTAATATTTTGTCTAATGAATCATTAAAGAGCCTTGATAAACATTTTAACGTAATATTGCAATTTTTTTAAGGTTGTTCCGGAGCCAGTCGTAGCGGTGCAACCAATTAATATTCCAAATCAAAGAGTAAGCAGTTATTCGTCTTATTACATCTAGTTGTTACTTGTACACTGTATCTAATACTTCGTCCGCTTACGAGTGAAATTACGTTTATTTCAATATGAAGCTTGAACTAAAACATGACATGTACAATACAGATATATTTATGCAGTAGTCTTTGTAATAAATACAGTCTGAATTTGAAAAACTGCAGGAGTATACAGGACCTGTGTGTGACACATTTGAAGAAATGGGCTTAGCTGAATCTCTCACGTCGGGGATAAATCTCTGGGGAATTTTGAATCCCACACCAATACAAAAGAAAGGGATTCCTGCTTTTCTACTTGGACTTGACATGGTAGTTGAAGCTCCATCAGGATCTGGAAAAACAACTTTTGCATCTATTGCAGCCCTTAATAAAATTAAAACTGGCATAATCAAGCCGCAAGCCATATTTTTGCTCCCCTCACAAGACTTAGCAGAAATGGTTAGATTTTGTGTAGCTCAGGCGTGCTTTAACTCAATTTCCATGCTAGAAATATTAAATAATCTGTGTGCCTCTATCTTTGTTCTGACAGACAATGAGAGCTATGAGTGACTTAGGAACCCTCATGGATGTTACCAATGTTTGTTGCAAATCTCCGGATCGATTGGAATCCAGCCATGTTTTTTTAGGAACACCCACAAATATATATAATTATATTCTTCAACGAAGACTGCCTACTGAATTCGTCAATGTTTTAGTTGTGGATGCTGCTGACGAAATGCTGCCGGATTTACAAACTACTGTTATTAAAGTAAGTTAAATACTTAAAAATGCACATGCTCGTGGGATTTTGTTTATATATTTTAAATGTTATGCTGTTTACCATCTAGATTCTGTACAACTTATCAGGAGATACCCAAGTCATTTTGTTAGCACGAAAAACACTCCCTGAAATAGTGTGCCTTTCTCAAAAGCTAAGGAACCCAGTCTACTTGAATTGCTCAACGCTAGAGGATCAAGGAACAGATCGTAGATCATCTGAACCCCTTTCAATTCTACCGCATGAGATTGAAAACGAATTGCCGAAACTGCCTTCTATAGATTTTGATAATATGAATCAGTTCTATGTAATTGTCGAGACTGACGAATTAAAGATAAGAGTTTTAGCTGCTCTTGCTGATACAATGGAGACAGAACAAGCCATTATTTTCTGCAACAACGGACAAAAGGCTGACTGGCTGGCGAGAAAAATGAGAGAAAATGAAAAAGGACTTGAAGTTTGCTCTGTGGTACGTGTCTTTTAATAGTACATAGTTTCCTAAACCATGGCTCCATGAGATAATTAATTTGGGGGGTAATTTCTATTAAGTACTTTATTATTGCATATTAATGGTGCGAACAAATTAAAGTGATCGTTATTCTCTACATTTCCAGCACGGGGGCCGTCAAAATAGAGAGCATCTTATGAATCTTTTCCAAGCGGGAGTCTCTAGAGTATTAATCACCACGGATTTTATCACACGTGCAAACTTTAAAGTAAAACCTGTGCCTCTTGTGTTGAATTACGAATTCCCCGATTATCCAGAAAATTATACCCAAAGGTAAGTCACCTGAGATTTTATTGTAGCTTATATTTCTTAGAGGAACTGCACTTATTCCAAACTGTATTATGTGTAGAAAATCAACACTTCGAATTTTAAAGTTATGTAAATTATTATTATTACCTTAGAAGTAATTTTATTACTGAAAGTCATACTGTATTTTAATGAGATAAATCACGGAGTGTTCATTCCTGTAGCTAATCTATTGTGCCGATTTCATACAATGACTACAGTGCCTTACATAGTACGGAGTAGTCACTGGTGATTTATGTTATTGTCTTGAAGCACCAGTTTAAATGACATGACTATAGCTTTGACATTTATTTTCTTGCAGGGTAACGTGTGCCGGAAGAATAAGGAAAGGTGCAACTGATGACTCTTTTCAAAACCCCGTCCTAATCTTTAGTTTCGTCACTTCAGAAAATTTACCGGTGTTAGAAAATCTTGCGAGAAAAAATAATTTCAAAGTAACTCCAATGAGTACGCAGAACTCTTAAAACGCGCAACTAAATCACGGTCACTTAGCTTTTAAGTTATGCACTGGGTCAAGCATCCTTTGTGGCAATATATCTAAATGCATTATTTGTTAAGCATTTGCTCAGTTCTTGTTACACTTTTCACTTTTGATATTTGAAACTGTGTTAACTTTGGTGTATTATGAAAGTAGTTAACGTAAAAGGAATGTTTTATTTTTATTTTGTTCTACCCGTTTTCCCACTGCTGACTGCATTACTTTCGCTACCAAAGAAATATATTTTGAGACGATTATATTTTGTTCAACAGTTTGATTTCCTTATCATTTGTATGCATTTGTGTCCATCATATATGACATGATTAACATGTACAAGTATAAATATGTATTCTAATAATGCCATCACTAATAGCTATTAGAGTTCTAGTTCACACATATCAACCCTACCCAAAAAGCAATACGTTATATGTAATACTGTTAGCAAATAAATCATAGATTCCAAAAGAATATTCTTTATTTTCAATTTTTGTAGAAACAAATCGCCTGTAAGTATCTGTAAAAGCTCATTCACGCACTAAGTATTTTATGACTCCCAGTCCTTAAAAAATTATACATAAAGCTTATACTTTGAATTATAATCGTAATACAATGTTCAATAAAAATATTGTATCTCCTCTTCTTGAACAAGTGTGTTTCGTCAGGTTTAGTTGCTATTATTTGCATTCACACTGTGAATTTCTGGTCTTCTTGCAATCACATTGTAGGAGATTCTTTAGAAGTTTGTGTTAGAAGTAGAAATATTTGAAGATCTCTTGTTATTATGTTACAATAGTGCCTACTACATGTTTCCGCTTTGACGTATTTCCAATAAATTGATTTGAATGATTCAGATAAAATGTTTCTTCAAAAAGACGCAAATGTTTTATTAATTAATTCATGCACGACCTTGGGTACATTGTACGCAGTACAGTGCCACTCATGACATGATGTGATCTGAACTGTTACTGTAGATTTCTTATGCGTGCTGTTTAAAGGGATAAGCCTAGATGTGCGGTACCGGTTTCAGCAAAAACCTTTTCATATTCGTATGCTCGGATTCAAGCAATGCTGATTGCTAAAACGATACAACTCTTAATTTCAGGATCCGAAGGGCCTAATGCCTGAATGCAAGGAAGGGATTAGCAAATGAGTAAATGATTTTCAGTGTTTTTTGTTATGAAAAATGACAGATGAAAGTAAGTGTCAACCACAAAATCCAAAGTTTAAACTACAAACTCATTAAATACCTTTATTGAACTGACTATTATATATTTCTGATGGACCATCATTATGTATTTTGAAGTTGCAAATATTTACCTTATTATTTTACGAATATTGACAAGTTCTTTTTTTTCCTATTGTTTGCACCAAAGAATAAAATCTTATATTTTTATCTTTGTTAACTTCTTTGTTCAGATTATTAGTGTTATATATCTATAGACTTGTTGTTGTTCCTATTCATTCATATATATATATATACAGTAATAATTATATATATATCATATCTTCAATGTTATTCATATTCTTTTGACGTCTACGTAAAATTCGAATAAATATAATACGATAATTCATTTAAGTTATCTTTCCGACTGTTTTTTTTTTCAAAGCCGGTTCTGGAACCACCTCTAAATTCTTCTCACTCATTTCGAATTTCAACCTTTCATTATTTCCATAGTGCGATACGATTATTTGATTACTTGACGAAATTTGGGTAATTTTTATCTGTAAGTGTATGTATATTACTTCAACATTTTTTTCTTCTCACTCTCTTCCACACTAGTCGCCTCATGTTTTTTTTACAAAACAAAAAAAAAGAAGTTATCTTTAATTCCTTTATTAATTAGAAAGATGTCTAAAAGCTCAAAAGAAAAATAACGACTGCCTTTAATTATAGTATATAGCTGAACAAAGATTCTCTAGGTTTACGTTTATATATATATATTTATAGCTTGGTTATCATCGATCATGATTATAATATTATTATTATATTGTAATTATGATTAAGTAATATACATAATAATTATTTTAGTACTCATATTTTCCGCAACAATATTCAATTCATCATTTCATGTCTCACATTTTTTCAAATACGAATACGAACCAACTAACATTCAAAAATGGCTTTCTTTTTACGCTTAGAGGAAAACGTTTCTGGTTGGAACTAAAATGCGTATAACGGAACAAGACAAAGAGAAACAAGATACAAGAACTACATATTTATAGGTATTTATTATATAGTTAAGTTAGATTACTATAGCTTCTTCTTTTCTTCATCACTGCTGATCTTGTTGGAGTGAGCTTTACTAGGAGTGTGTTGCTGTTATTTAGGTTCTGCGTACTTGTTAGTTAGATGGGTAATTACAATTAACTATGTAATTTAGATAGAGCAAAATGTCATTCACGGCCTTTATAAATATTAACGAGATGAATGGAGAACCCGAGATGAGTACACGCGGTTGTTTCGTTAATCTAGATTCTTACCAGAAGAAAATAACAACAACCATCAATCAAAGTTATAATAATAATAATATTGCAAACAATGTGATTCGTTTTTTTTTCCCAATTTCTTTCTCCCCCCCTTTCTTTTCTCTAGGCATAATAGCACACATATACCGAACCCAAGAAATATATAACTATTCCATCAGTATATTTTGTAAACTTTTTATTTTTTATTTATTGGAACGAAACTAAAACACACTTAAGGTTGATAATTTTATTGGTAATGTAATAATTAGTTTCACTAATTCTTAATATTTAGCCAGCTCCCAGCTTGTTCATCACATCATATCAACTCAAGTAGTTATTTCATCATCATCATGTCCATCAACAGTAAAAGCATTGACGCTGTGTGGTATGTGTGTGTGCTTCATTTCTGAATTCTTGTCTTACACCTAAGTACTAGTTTGTATTGACGAACCTTATTATTTTGGATTTAAGTGTGTGTGTGTGTGTGAGGAAAAGAAGATACAACAAAGTGTGTGGTACGAGTTTGTTTATAATTAAACAGGTATAGTATTTATTGTTATATTATTATAATATTCAAACTCGCTGAACAAAAAATAATGGCAAACGAACCGAGGAAACAAAAAAAGATTCATCTGATGCTGCACTAGAAGACACTACAGAAACTTTACTCATGTTTTTTTAGATACTTTTTGTCTAATCAATCATTATTTCAAAATGCACTGTTCCAACTCGCTCCAGTCGACTTGGATGAATATTCTTAGCCCATGCTTTGCATTCGACGTTGATCAAAACACCATCTGAAAGTACAAAGGGAATTTAATCATGTGTGCTGTAGCTTAGCGGCTTAGGGCCGTTACCGGAAATATATTTATATTTTAGTTTTATGCGTGTGGGTGTATATAGCCATCGTTGGAGGCTGTCTAAATCACTTACGGACTGGACTTGTAAGTCGAACGAAAATAAAAGGTGACTGATAGCCGGTCTGAAATAAGTAGGGGAAGAAGTAGGTGGGGATTCCTTGAGAAGGAGTGTATTCCACGCGTCCCAGATTTTCCTTATCAGCTGGATTCTCTCCATCGCAGGAGAACCAAACGTGCTGTAATGTAAAGCATCGAGTGAGTTACTTTCATTTAACTTAAATTACATAATTGGATTTTGCATATTGCATTAAGAGTAAGCTTTTAAACTTGTATGAGAATTGCTAGGTTACCTCTTCGGGGTTTTTCTTGATTTCTTCCTTCAAGCTGTCGGGCATATCTTTGGGGAGGGTGCCTTTCAATGCTTCTTCGTTAGTGTATGCGTCTGGTTTCCAGCCGTAAATCTGTTAAGCGAGGAAAAAAGTAGAACATTAGTTAATAACCGTGAAGTCGCTCGTAAAACTATTAGTAAGTACGAAGTAAACGCAGAGTAGTGCACCAAATGCATTCGTTTTTTCGTAAGTAATGAATAGATTACAGTATACAGTCAGAAGGATTGTTTTTCGGTTTGGATAGTTTACCTTGTTCAGTTTGATGAGAATGCATGGTTCACCCTTGGAATATCCGAAGTCGTTTTCTTTGGTACAAGTTTGATTAATTTTTTCCAATGGAACCTTACACCATTTCTTTTCAGCGGCACCATTGTTGGGTGAGCAAGTATCAACTATCGAAGAGCCAGTAGTTCCAGTGTTGCTGCCGTCATAAGCTGTAAATGACGGAAGATATTGTATTGGAAACAAATTTAATAATTTTAATTTAATAATGAATATTTTCTCTTAAAACTAGCTTACTGGTCCATAGCTTCTTGAGTTGGTCGGACCAGAATGAACCATCATTGCCTGCACCCCGTTTATACCAGATGAGAGTTGACTCTACATTCTTGTCTTGATCAGGCATGGGTCGGAATCCCACACCAGGATTACTTCCAATCAATCCATTGTCTCCTATCCACTTAGGCTTGGCAGGGTCCAAAGTTTGGTAGAAAATCCACAACATGAGTCCGAAGAAGGCAGCGAGACCAGCGAAGAAGATAATGTAGAAAACGGTAATTTTGACTGTAAAGGTAAATTACACATGATTTAATCGTTCTCATGGATCGTATCTTCACATTTTATGAATAGTAAAAAAAATAGTCGGTCACTAATGTAAAACGGTCTTTTCATAGAATAAAGATTTAAAACAAAAACAAAAAGTAAAACTCCACACAGTATTACGTAACGAGCAACAGTGTAGAATCCTTAATTTTTATTTCTCCAATTAGTTCTGGTAAATTAATTTCTTTCATTAGTAATCAGTGAGGCAATGCGTTGAGCAATAATTACAAACAAATAGAACCATATGCATACATACTTGGGTAATTACACTTTCCTACGCGTTTACAATCGTAACCTCTCTTCCTATTGTCATTGTCAGTGAGCATCCATTAGTGTTCACAATCTGCATTTTTAAAATTTGCGTGAAAGTGAATCCAATTTTGAACTTCTGTGACTCCTAATGCGCCCCATCCTCAAACGAAATTTTTGCATACGACACATTGACAAATTGCAAATCAACTTAATTACTTAGACTACTAAAAAGCTATTGGGTAAGATGACACAATTAAAAGTTCAGTTATACATCCTTATTATATTTGGACACGATGACCCTATAAGCCTGAACTCCAGCATCCCTTGCACCACATTTCTGTTTTTCATGAATTTTCAATTTTAATTTTTTTCCTTTCTTTTCTCCTATGGAAGTTTGAAATAGGAATTTGAATTGGAAGGTTTTGTAGTTTTTTAATTCACCTATGTCATAACTACTGGAACACACCTAGTCTGAGGCAGCATCATAATAGCAGGTGTCTTTCCTCGTCATTAACGAAGAGGAGTTAACGAACGAGGAAAGAACAAAGTGAATAACAAGGCTTGACAAACTCTGATGAGATGAGAGGCTGGGTTTGGAACAATCTGGTGTAAACTAGTGTCGAGGATTATCGTAATTAAATAAAATCTCCATTCCATCCATTTCTCAGCTCGTGTTCCATGCTAACACTATTACAACATATAATTTAGAAGCTTATACTGCTCATACAAATGCATATTTGTACACTAAACTTCAGTAGTAGGTCGTTTGAAACGAGATATATGGATTATGCCCTGCTCCAGAATGTTATCTCAGTCATATAGGGATGTACTTCTTTACTTTTTTCTTCACAGTCAAAATTGGAGTGGTATTAGTGCGACGATACACATTAAAACTTGATTGCACTACACACATGTAGAGCATAAACAGTCCAAGGCAACAATAATGTACATACAATTATGCAATGCACTGGAAGCCCATTCTTGTATTCTAAATATCCGCTTTTCTGCTTTCTATCCACAGATTTGCTTTTCCCCTAGGGTTTTCCTAAACTTCTAAAGATTTGTTTCCTGTTATGAATAAAATACTTGGAGCTCGCATATAATCATTATAAAGTAGCTAGTTTGGAGATTTATGCAAAAAATGTAGCTTGCAATTTCTATAAAACATACACTCAGACCACAGGAATAGGATGTGACTCACTCCCAAGCACCTAATACTTCAAACGAGCACATATTTCGCCATCGCATCATACAAAGTTCACATCATCTTCCTAAAAATACTTCTTGGATTCAGAGAGTACTATGGATTTCAAAAGATTCTTTGAAATTCATGTGACAGTCTCCGCTTCCTCGTTCTTTCCATTAAGTATACCGAAATTCTTTCCAGAATCGAATTTTAATGACTCTAAAATAAATCCTACGGTAGGATCTAATCATAAGTACGGCCTAGACTCTGCTGCACAGCACAGTGCCTACTTTACTTTGCCTTCGACTTCCACTTCAAACAAAATAATTATCATTGACATAACAGGTGCTCAGCTTAGTTCCTAGACATAGAATCTGTTTGATATATTTTTCTGATCCGTACAAAAAACGGAGCCCATTATTTTTTTTAGATCCGTGAAGTAGGTAAATGTGTAATAATTGCATCGAGAGGGAATCAAAGGGAAGCCAGGAGGGTTATCGTATTATTTCGGTGTAAAGATTGAATTGCAATTTAAAGTATGACATGGCCGTTTCATGTCATAAAAGTTAGTCACTATAATACTCTTACGATGTTAGGAGGAACAAAATCAGCTAACTAAATATAGGGAGCACGTGAATGGGAATTGTGTGAATGGACAGCTCTGCTAACACCTCATAAAAAAATCCAGATAAAGCTATCCAAATCTCAATGCACTTATCGTCGAGCTTAACCTCGATTTAATTTCAAGTCTAGGTCACGATTTTACTAGATTATGATTGTACCATTTAATTAAGCATCAGCAGAAGCAGCACCTTTTAAATCCTAGTTTTTTTTTAATTTGATCATTAGCTTTTGGCTTGATGTTGACTCTGGACGTAATGGAGTTAAATACTATATAATCCCTAAATAATAATAATAAACGTGGAAATAAAATGTTGGTTAATGTGGGAAATTCTACCGAGGATGTCTGTTATCTGATAAACAATTGATTTGATTTATTGCTTCTCTTTCTCTCTGGAGTCAAGTTGAAAGGATCCACACACAGATAGATAAATAGTACAGAGAAGTAGAGTGTAATTTAAATGTACACAGTCTAACACTGCAAATAAATGAGTAGTTAATTTATTTCAATGTGTGTACCTGTCGGCCGTACATTTATTTAAAGTGTCTACATCATTGTGACAGAGATAACGTCCACAAACGCTCCCTCTCATTGTACAAACTTGTAAGGCTCGAGCAGAACAGAATTTGATATGATAATATGATAATAACTGAGTACTAATAAAGTTGGATGGAGGGAAAAAGGCAAATAATAAAATGAGTTATGTGATCGTCTGGTCTCTCTCTCTATTCTCTGTCCAAATCATCCCATGTGTATTTAATAAGATTGGCCTACATATACAGTAGGTATGCACTCGACATATTATGTAGTCGGTACTCGGGTACTCGTACTTTAATTACACTCAATAGTGCAGGAACGCTCTAATAAAAATCTCCAGATGAATGATTCCTCTCTTGCTCCCAAATAAAATGTAACCAGGCTTAATTACCTTTAATTATTTTATTGTACGTATAATAACGCTTAGAGCGGACCTCTTGCCTCGACCAGACATGTATTTATTTATCTCGACTTCACCGTTGAGCCTGGCACTACTGCTATCTGTAATGTCTGCCCATGCCACTAGAATACCGGACCAGGGCTGCCATAGTAAATCTGTACATGTAGGTGCTTCCTAGTACACTTCACTTTCATTCTATCATGACTTGGTCGTGTGGAAGGAGAGCCGTGGTTAATTATAAGAGGAAGGTATTTTGAGCGTTGCCAAAATCATGTGAATCGGAGGGTGTGAGCCGTGAGCATATTTTAATAAACCAGGTGATCCTTTCGTTTCTTGAACATGAGCTTCCACACTCTGCAAGAAGCACACACTCTGATTCGTAGAGCTTAAAGCTTCTACTGTTTCAATTTCATTTTGCAAGGAGAGAACTTAAGACCGTCTCCGTCTGCTCCGCTCCTCTCACTATATGTTCTAGAAAATCTCGATTACTTATTTACTAATGGGTCCAAGTCTAACTACAGCTCTGTGAACAAGTCTGAGACTCGTATGGAACCCTAGTCTACATCAGGAGGAAGCTCTTGGAGGTTGTTTATAGCTGGGTCAATAGCTATACGGCTCTAGGATGTGTTTGCCTCCGCTGTCGACGTCGACAGAACGGAAAGTACGGAACATTTAGTCATGCACTTACTTAAATTTCGGATTGAGGTGGGTGTGTGCGTCGGGGCATTTAGACAGGTAAGCAAATTCGAGCGATCTTGAGAACTACAGGAAAAAGTACTGTAGTACAGGAGCCGGAGCTGGAAAATGGAACAGTCCTGTAACCCTCACTACACAAGTACAGTTGTAGCCTATTTAATGGCTAATGTCCCCAACTTTGCATTTTGCTGCATTGTAAAGTATATTTCCAAGACATTTCTCTATATCAATACACCTACCCTATATCTAATTTGAGCTATATCTGCAACTCTAAACAAAATTGACGTACGTAGCGACATTATCTGTAAATGTGGACTCATGCAAAATTTTAGGATTTCCTAACTTCTGTTGCAAGTGACTCTACATATTCCTATGAAAACAAGGAAAACAGCAAGGTAAACTATGCACTGTGTACACTAATAAAAAAAGCCCAAACCCCAAAGATTCGGTAACTCAGCAATAGACTCCACCCGGAATTTTTCAGTTGAGAAAGAAAAAACCAAGGAATATGTGTCAAGACGAGGACAGAAACGCCAAGTGGTCTCTGACAGGACGTCATAAATAGGTGCATTTACATTTTAGATACGAAAAACCCTGACGATCAAGTATAATTACGGATATCTTGCAAATATCATATCAAGTTTTCATGAAATTGTGAGCAAATAATTATTATTACTGGGAAGAATCCGATGACGAGCTTTAAGGAAGGAGTACCTTCCTACATAATGTAACTAATGGAAAGTGTATGGAGTTACATACACACGTCTCTGTACTACTAAAGATAGTGCATGCAGTTGTGGTGAACTACTGGCCTTTTAGTTTTGTGTGGAATAAAAGAGAGTCATAATAACATGTGGAGGACTCGTCGGAGAACGGGAATATGTTTTAGTTGGAGTGTAACGGAGATATTATGGATTGTGTGGACTATGGGAGAGAATAGGATAGTTTTTGAGATGGCGGCAGTAAGTGCAGAAGTGTAGAGTGTATAAGTAGGAGTATAGTGGATTTTTTTTTTCGCCATTGCCTTCAAAGCCGCACCGATTCGCATAAAACGTAGTTTGACGTCAGAAACCTTGCATCGATTTCTGGCTTGCTGTCGAGTTGAACCCCAAAAGTGGAGCAGAGCCAAACAGAAAATCCTTTTTACTCTCTCTCTGTCTCTCTGGTTCGTACTTACTTACTTGAGGATCACATAGAAACTTTAACCAGGACCGTCCCTGTCGCTATTTGCTATTCCAACGAGCGTATGCTTCCATAGTTCCATAGATAGGGACCTACATCTCCTCCATTCTATCTCGTCTCTCGACCTGAGCTATCAAGTCCGCTAGGGAGCTACCGAACACACTAACTCCACGAACATCGACGAATCGTCGCTAGTTGCTTTTTCCTAGTTTCCAATTCCAAACTTGCAAACTCCCAAGACCAACGACGAACCAGGCCGAAGCCACAGTAGGTAGGTACATACCTTGAGAGTTGAAGAGAGAGAGAGCTTGAGCATTTTTATCCTCATCAACATTTTATCCAATAGCGGACATATCCATGGATCTGTATCTTCTATCTGTCTCTCTCCATGTCTATCTGTCTACCTCTCTATTTATCTCGTACTATGCACGAGACTCCTGACCCAACTGACTGACTGACTGAGGAAAAGGGATCTTGAAGCCCATCCACATTCATTTCATCCCAAACCAAAATTTCAAACGTCTCCATACAATTACTCTCACTGCCTCGCACACACACCGCATCCTCACTCCGTATTAGCAGATTTCCACTTTGCAGATTTTGCAGCCATTCCGACGAGTCTCTCATGCTACGCTTAATCCTAATCAGAATCTCCAAGTCTGCTCCCATCTCTCTATCTATGTATGTATCTGTCTCTCCTCTGGCTCTGTGTCTATCTGCACATGGAGTCGACTTATCTGTCTATCTGTGGCTGTAGTTCAATTGTGCAATTTGCACAATTTGTTATTGTGCTCTATTTGCTTTTACTGAATCCATGGCTCTGTTTATGAGGGTGAGAGAGGATATACTGCGGTTGGGTTGGGTCCATGGATAATTGGAGCTTGAGAACCGTGAGGCTGGGAGAACATGGACATGAAAATGTAACTAAGAGGAGTTGACTAGAACATTGTACTTGATGTGACCGTGTTGGCCACAAAAAAATTTGCACTCTCCACTTGATTCTACCACCGAAGGAGGAATTAAATATTGAATTCAGTATGGATGCTCCCGACCGAGTTGGAATTAAAATGCAGTTCGTCCTACACACCACAGCACAGCACAGGTAGAAAGAATGCTGCAGGGAAGTACATATACATAATGCCGTCAAGATGAAGTATATTTGTGAGTGGAAGATACTTTTGCTTCGAATATAATTC
Source organism: Dicyrtoma fusca (assembly GCA_034695205.1). Lineage (NCBI taxonomy): Eukaryota > Metazoa > Arthropoda > Collembola > Symphypleona > Dicyrtomidae > Dicyrtoma > Dicyrtoma fusca. Next base: position 14,200 of record JAQFZC010003367.1, read on the forward strand.
TATTTACTCATATGGATTATTATTATGCTGAAGCTGATTTCATCCTTTGACGGGCTCCAAGACTCAACACAGAAATCAGCTTCAAACTCAAATATTCGCTCAAAGACGACTCGTCGAGCACTCCAAGACTCAAGTATGAAATTTAAATTTATGAATAATGAATTAAATCTGGGCCAGTAATCACAATAAAGCATAAAAGTTTCGCATTATAAAAGATTCTCTCGCTCGTAGAATTAATTACCACTGCTCCTGTTGCCAAAAGGATTTTTGCTACGTATTCTCCACTCTTATGTAGCTCACATGTTTTAATATATCCTTAGACATTTTCTGTCTGTCTCGTCTTAAGGTCCCACTACCACTAGCATCAGCTCCATGGCATGAGTGTTGGATAAGCATTATGAAATAGATGGATTTAGAGAGACTGTACGAGGTCCACACAGTCAGTCGTCAACAATTTTGAATTGCTTATTTAAGCTAACATCTAACTCGGCAAAATATATTCCCTTTATAAGGCGATCTGATTTTCCACTACTAATACTCAAACAATTACGTGTAGCTCAGTGTATCTCATGCGACTCTAATATTTATATATTATACTCTATAGTGACTTTCTTGCGCATTTAAAATGTTATTACTGAAGGCTGAATTTTTATTTGGACAATTTGTTTCCTCGTACACCGTACACCCTACTATACCATACACTAGGAGGAAAAGGAATACGGCATCTGCTAACGAAGTTTGGTTCACTTTGCAAATCTGGTCTTAAAGATAAACCAGTAATGGTTTCTAAATTATTCTCTATTAGCTGCTATATGCTAATTGTTACTCACAACAAAACTGTATGATTTATTTAGCTCAGACATCAGCTTCTATTTCTGCACCTCTTGAAAATCGATACCTAATAAATTAAATTATCTAACCGTCCGTCTCGCCATTGGCTCACTCGAGTAATTCAAGACCGGAGGAGGAAGGTCTTTTCCCAAACTATTATTCGCACAGGCATTACGTAGGCACCTACGTACCTTCCCGCTACATGCAGTTATACACAGTGACCCTGTAAAACCCTCCTGGTTTTGGATTGGATTCTACAATTGAAGCTGCTTTCCCATTTTAAATTGAGCGTAAAAAAACAAATTTGGGTAAAACATCAATACTGTGGACCTTTAAATGTTTTAAAAACCCCATGTTTCATGTATTTGTGTGGACGAAACCCATGCTATTGTAGTACGATGTACAGCGCAGCATCAAAGTTCCCAGACTCATAATTTCTGGGAAATATTTGGTCAGTCAGGTAGGAGCTCCATGCATAAAGAACAAGTTGATATTATTTGAGTTGTTGGCTGACATAAATGGATAAAATAATACGCTGAGCCGTAACCTAAATAATCAAATAAATACAGTATTTCCAATATCTGTACTTGAAGCAGTCCTGGCAATGGCACTGGCACTGACGATACTACAGATACTGCTAAACAAGTCTCTTGACTCATGAGTGGACGAGTGTGTGTATTGGGAATCTATAGTAGTAGTACCTAGATATATTGGTTTTGTATAGACAGATGGTTATTGTGTCACAGGGTTTACACACATGTCTCTAACCGTAGTATAGTACGCATACGTCAAACTTTTAGTGACGAGGACGCCTCACGCATTTTCTAGATAAGAAAAGTACGTAATCGTAATAGTTAGTTGAGACTAAATTATGGTCGTGAACAACTTTTACACCAATCCAACTAGAAATACCCACAGCTAAAGACACAACATGGAGGGAATCAAAAAACTCAAGTACCTAGTTGAACCTAGTTGGCTTTCCTCTAGTGAGAAGAATTCTACTATTTATCGTAGATGCTATGATTCTGAAAATTATGTAAGTGTTCCCATGTATGTATGTCTACCGTCTTCCTGGAGGCGAAGAAAATTACTTTCGTATTTACAGTGTAAGTACCTACCTACACAATTAGCTACTACATACGTACATACATAGAACCGCTGTGTTTACAAACTGGAGTCAATGTTTAGAAATGGTTTTGAAAATGAGTGTAAAATCAGAGCACAGTAATAGTTAAAGCTGCGCCTATAAATCCTGTACCTTTCCACTCATTCTGGAACGACACTTGTGAGTAATTACGGTATATTGTATCGGCTCAGCCAGTTTGATTGTCCATTCGGTGATATGACAGTGCGGGGTTGTTCCATTCCATGTTGTGTACGTAGCTGTTACTGTTAATTGTAACCTAGACTGATTTGAGACTATGTATATAGATACAGCTATATAGAATTAGACTTCATTGTGTATGTATGTATGTAGGTCCCTATATACTTTTCTAGACCGGCCAAGATGCTATTGATTTAAATGGGACTTGTGTAAGGAAATAGAAATCATTTTTAGAAATCTCCAGTCTTATATTGCTCTGGACTCAATGGAAATCCTGAATGTAGTATGTAGGTGTTCCAATTGTGAAGGTTTAACCAAAAGCGATAATTTTTGCGTTATCTGGAATTCATTCCTTCTTGTGCGCAGTGTTAAGCAAAAAAAATATATATATAACAAAACAACAAAAAATCTCTCTCTCGGTCCCGACGCATTGCCTCCGATTATTCTCAATACTGTGTGGATTAATTTAATGACTATGACCGCAGTTATGAAGTAATCTATTGCTAATAAAAAACATTAAAAATATTATATCATAAATAATAACTTACACCAACTGGCTCCGGTCCTTCCCAGGAATTCCTTAGTATCGGGGTTCCACAGGAACTGCTTAAATCCGCCACTATTGGCCTTGGTCGGCGAGTATTTGCTATTCTTGTCTGCCATTCTAAACGTGAGACAGAAGGAGAAAAATGGTAAAAATATTTTCTTTTTTTCTTTTTTGACTTCTAGTAATAGAAAGACAGAGGAGGAGAATGACACAAAGACGACAATGGGATGGAAGTCGTAATGGGAAGTCGATTCTTGGCTTTTGCTCTCTCCTTCTTTCAACCAACTCTCAAATTCAGATGCAGATATACATATATACACGCGACATTTTCCCAGACATACATAAGTAGCCTACTCATTATTCTATATACATAGACAGCCATATAGTACATGGATATGGGTATACCAAGACGTTACGGGGATAGGAGGTACATACAGGGTTTATTATTAGGCCAGGCCCATATACTTATTTTTTTTTTCTATTTTCTATTTACACCACCCTCTGCTTTCTCCTGTACTAGGATTTGACAAAAATTTAGTGCAAATAAAAAAAAACTAATACAAATTAAACCATTGTGACTAATATCCCTTAATAAATTCAAACATTTAATGTTACAATTCTGTTTTAAAAGCATTTGTTTGCCGCTTTATAAAAGTTAAATAAGAGAAAAGATTTTTTTTTATTTTTAAAACTTTGACCTTTTGACCTTTTTAATACTTGACAAAGTCTGAGAGTGTGTAAGTAGCCCTCAACGAACAATCTAATGCTACAGTGCTTTATACATTGTACAAGGTGACGGAGGAGCACAATATATTATTTCTATGAGTTACAATTCCTTCCCTGTCAACAATTTCTCATGCGAATTCTAGTTCATGCAACTACTAAGTAATACTCGTTATGTAATTTATATTTTTGTTTGTATTAGATTTGTATATTGAATTACCTCTCCATTTTGCTAAAGTTTTTTTTTAGATTAGTGGATTAGTGTTGAAAAGTTAGGTCTTCCTCTAGTAGTAGTAGTAAATGGGCACATCAAATATCATTTTCAGTATTAAAGTTAATGACTTGCCTCAATACTTTTCAATGAATGTTATATAATATATTAGGTATATAAATGTAAACAATATTTGGACAAAAAAAATAATAAAAAAAAATAAATCTTTGTAAATCTCTTTAATATATTTTGGTAAAAAACAGAATATAATATTGTTTTAGTTAAAATGATCTTACAAGGTCATAAGAGGGAGATATTTAGACTGTGATCCGGCAAAAGGGAAAATGATTTGCCATTTGTCAAATTAGAAAAGAAGATAGAAAAAGAAGGAAAGTGTTGTTAGTAGAAAGATAATAAGAGCAGGAAAAAAAGGGGAAAAATGTGTACGACTTACCTGACTCAAAACAGAATAGATAGAGACAGAGAGATGAACACTGGAATTTGGAAAAAAGATGTGTAACCTAATTAAGTTCACTCACACACAACCACACGAACAACGAGCGACCGACCCCACGAACAAAACTCAAGTCTAGCCAGTGATCTCTACCCAGCAAACTGATTCCGATCCGATCGAAGAACTGGAACTGACTCAACGACTGCACCTTTTTTTCTCTTCCATGCGCTCTTCACGTTCCTTTCGTCAAGACTTGGAGGGGGCTGAGTCTTCTGGTGGTCGCCTCCATTTAAACTCTTCTACAAGGGACCTGGCTCCTAGCCGCCATTTAATTCCATCTGAAAACCTCCTTGGATGGAGATTCAACATAACAACCCTCACATTTCCATACACCAACAACTCCTACAACTACATTCGACATTCTATACTTTACCACAGCATTACAACCAGTTCTACATGTACCTTCACCAACAACCATTTCGCATTATTCATGTATTGCTTGCTTACTCTCTCTCTCTCTCCCCATGTTTTCTGTTTGTCCATGTCGACTGACTTTAAAGTAGAAAGTCTTGATTATAGTGTACTTGCTAAACAGTATCCTTCGAAATGATGGCTTCTGCAGGTATTCGACAATAATGCATTTGCACGGGTACCTGGCTAGTTGGATGTTGGATTGGAGTGAGAGAGTGGCAGGTCATATAGTGAGAGAGAGAGAGAGAGAGATCTCATAATACAAA
>JAQFZC010003368.1:0-19020 GCA_034695205.1 Dicyrtoma fusca
ATACATACGTACAAAAGCCATGGAATTACTAGGGATTCATGTCCGAGGGAGGATGATGCCGGTGCGGTGGTCACTTATTGTGCGGTGAAGCATGGTTCTACACTCTACAAGATATTTTTGGAGCCTCAAACACCAGATTAGCTTCCTCGACTTTCATCTGTGTGTGGCTGAGAAGGAATGATTCCCAGGAGGCTAATTCTGAGCTAAGGGAAACATATACTATACATATCGTACATGGAAACACAGATGAGCATTTATTCTCCCTCTATCTCCACACTACTCCAAGTCCAAATGAAACCCACAACCCAATCTTGAGTAATAATGAAATACGTTCCCAGGCTACACCATAGGGTACGATGCTCCATGAGCCCACCATCCCCACAAACTCTGTAGTATTTCACCGTGCGGCCCTTTCTCCACTCTTTATTGGCTCTACGTAATATTTAAGCTTTACAGAATTATTATATAAAATTCGAATGCATAATAACAGGACATCCATATATATGTATATCCTTTTAACATCCTTATAGGCATAATGTCTAAGTATCCGTCATCAAATTGGAAATAAATTGAAGACATTGATGCCAAGGAAGACGCGATGCATGTGCATTTGTTTTTTGCATAGCATTTTTTTTCAATGCGTATGGGTCGCCCTGGCAAGCCCGCCTCCCTTGCATTACCTTACACAATTTAATGTTGTCTTTGAGCAGAACGTCGAGTGGTGCAATCTGTAATCGGATCCATCTCTCTTACTAGGCAAGGCACTTGAACCAAAAAAAAACTTTTTTCTATTTTCCAGAGCATCCCGGCACATCCCTCCAGTCATCCGTGCCGGAGACGGGATGGAAATGATGTTCGGATTCCGAATTGGGTTTACTGTGTGTAGAAAAGTCATTTCTTATTTTATGGATGACTCGATCTGTTTTACTTTTTAAAGATGCCTTTCCAATCTCCTAATACAGCCCGGATATATATTTATATTCTACTACTCTTCTATTTTCGGTGCCAAGATCGGCAGCGTCAAAAATCCACATGCGAGGCTCAAATCAAGTCTGAAGATGTACCTTTACCTAAAATGCCGAAAAAAAACTTTTTATAGGGGCCTATACTTACATACTACATACGACGGTGGTGTGCTGGATAGATAAGGTTAGTAGTGATGTGGTATGAGGCGATATTGATAGCTCAGTTTACCTTTCGTCTCGAGAGGGAAAGGTAGAGAGGCTGGCTTTCCTATTAGAGCTAAACCATCTATATAGCCACCGATATATAGTGAGTGGAGACGGACTGAGTGAGCTGACGAGGGAGAAGCAGCAGGGCAGCGAGGCAGATTTGAAAAAGACATAAAAGGATTGAGTAGATGAAGAGGGAAGGAGAAGAAAGGGAAGGCGTGTGAGGCAGTAGACAATAATAGGATAGTTGGAGATGGAGTGAAGATAGAGATCCTGTCCCAGAGGCTGGAGGTAGGTTGTTGGGCAATATAATGGAGTGGAGGTAACCTTTATGGGGTCCTCTTTCTCTCTCTCTCCTTTCTCTCTCACTTTCCTTCCCTATCTCATCATGGGTGCAGATAGCTGTAGTGTAATTCTGAATCTATGTATCGGCAGGATGCTTGAAACTACACAGACTACAGAGATATACATGGTAGGTTGGGAAAGGATAATAATATTCAGTTGGACAAGTCAGAGCCATAGCTTTCCCTTCCTAATGCATTTATATTACTTCCCATGGCCAAAAGTCCCACCACCAACGCCGTCCCACCCTATGAATATCTGCCATGGAGATGGAATGGCAGTACTTACTCTCCTACTCAAGTGAGCACTCGCTCCACTAAACAATTTCAATACATTTACAATTAGAATTAGACAATCACATACATTCATATACATACATACACTTTGGCTCCTGACTAGCAAGTTGACTGTACACTCAATACAAATCCCGTTATTCAAATATTATTAGCACTACCACCCTCTTGACTCCATTTCCCACCAAAGACCCTCACCCACAAGCCGTCAAAATCCAAAGGCCGCACTCAGTCCGGTATATGTAGTACATATAGCCAAAGAACTTCCACGGAATTTCTACGACTTTCTCTTTCCTAGTTTGAGAGAGCGAGAGGGGTAAAGGCAGCAGTAGAAGCCAGGAGAGTAATGCATAGATGTACATTTTGTAGTTCCCATTTGTAGTTCCTGCCTCACTGGCAAGTTCTAGTTCACTGCTCGCTTAAGAGGAAACCAAGGACCAAGATGACTGACTGATCGTGAGAAAGATACAGTGCATGCTTCTAGTTGCGTAAATTGGAACAGATAAGCTAGCGTTCATCCGCTGATAATTACGGCCATGTCACAAACAATGCCGGGGCTCGTTAATGCACTCTATGTATGTTCAAGCGTGTGTGCGTATAGGAAGGTCGCCAACGGTGTAGCAAAAAGCACTAAAGATATTTCTACACCTTCAACTTGTAAGTACAGTGAAATGCCTTTTTTACTTGCTCGTGTTTTACAATATTATTTTATTATTTATTTTACTGTAGGAAAACTTCTTTAGGTAATTGGGAGGAAATTTTACTTTTTTTTGTAGGACAGTAAACAATCATTTTTGTCTTTTAACCTATTTGGAACTGGGAAACCATGAAAAGACTGCTTTACAAAAGTGTTTATTCAACAAATTAACTTTTTCAAAACGGTCAAAACTAGAAACTAATATGTAGTTTTCGAAATGTCAAAACTAAAAATCATCATTTTCAAAACTGTCAAAACTAAAAACTAATAGTTTCCGAAATATCAAAACTAAAAATCATCATTTTCAAAACGGTCAAAACTAGAAACTAATAGTTTTCGAAATGTCAAAACTAAAAATCATTCTTTTCAAAATGGTTAAAACTAGAAATTACCATTTTCAAGAAAGTCGAAGCTACAAATTACCATTTTAAAAAACATGTAAAACTAGACATATACATATGTACAACCGTTTCGAAAAGGTACAACAAATTGGCTTGACATAACTTGCAACTTGACTGCAATGAAACAATGAAAGTTGTGCTATTCACTCTCCTTTCTCTTATGTAGGTACCGTAAAGACCCTAATTGTGCCCCCGGGCACTATTTTAAAAGTCAAGCTTAGAGACCCCGGGCACAATTAGAGACCTGGGCACAAATAGGGACCCGTCCCGGACATTATATAGGGAGGGCACTAAAGTTCGCGCTAAGACACCGGGCACAATTAGATCCCGGGCACTATTAGAGACCGGGGCACAATTAGGGTCTTTAAGGTACATCGGCTATCTGTCCAAAACTAACAATAAGCAAGTCGGACGCACTTTCGTGACTGCGCGTAACGTTTTTCCAGCTAGACAGACTTGAGACACGGCGTGGGCTAATGGAAGGTGAAAACAATGGAGTTTAAATCTGTGTGCAGTGCCGGAGGTGTTAATTCAAATCAGGAAATGTCGCCGTGATTTTCATGCAACCATGAGTCTCATCACAGTATCAGTATAGTTTGACGTTGATGAGTTTGGACGGCTCTATCCAAGGCAATATACTCCCTCTCCCTCTCTATCTGTCTCTCCTATGTTTGTCTACATGTACAATATAGACTATAGACTATACGTATACCTACATATACATAAGAACTCCGTTTATCTGTAGAGATGACTTCAGTCAGCACAGAATTGAACCAAATCCGCCATTCCCTCGCCTCATCCTGAGTCAGTTTACTTTTCGCGATCCCACAAATCCAATTCCATCCCGTATTACTCTTCCCTAGAGTCACTCACTCCCACCAGCCGAGAGAGTCCAAAGCTAATAACTTGATAAATAGACTTTAGTAATGTATCAGTATATTTGCTAACTCAGCCACAACTTGGACTACTCCTACCACTACTACCACTGCCACTACTACTACACGGCCACTATTTGCATAGGACACTGGGTATTATGGAGGAAACGCTAAAAATACAATCAACGGATTGCCAAATTTAGGGTGGAGATCGATTCCCTACTGCGCATAACAGTATACACGCTTTCTATTCTGTTTATATATATATATATATATATATATATAAACAGGTGGTACATTCTGAGTATGTATGTACGCTAGTCCTGTCTCTAGTATCAGTAGGATCCCCTTTTAATTTAAACATTCACAACCTCAAAATGTAGGCAAACAATGAATCCAAATTTAAAAGCAACCATCAAAAATTCCAAATGTATTTATGACTCCTATGTGTCAATGACTTTACAAGCTACTGCATGTAAAGTACAGTGAAAGGTTTTGAAAGATTTTGATAAAAACCCCCAAAATTTTGTAAGACTATCTGCGTCAGATCCCGGATAACACCACATTTTTAACATTTTTGAAACGGTAATTTGTTTAGTTTTGAATGTTTTTGAAAATCGTGATCTCTAGTTTCAACCATTTTGAAAAGGGATTTTTTCTTGCTTTTTTACTTTTTGAAAGTGTTATTTATTAGTTTTGATTGTTTTGAAAAAGTGTCATTTACTAGTTTTGCTCGTTTTGAAAACGTGTCATTTACTAGTTTTGCTCGTTTTGAAAAAGTGTTATTTAATAGTTTTGACCGTTTTGAAAAGGTGTCATTTGCTAGTTTTGACTGTTTTGAAAAAGTGTTATTTGCTAGTTTTGACAGTTTTGAAAAGGTTTCATTTACTAGTTTTGCTCGTTTTGAAAAAGTGTCATTTACTAGTTTTGACTATTTTGAAAAGGTATCATTTGCTAGTTTTGACAGTTTTGCAAGAGTACATTTATGGAATTAATCACTTTTAAAGCATTCTTTCCATAGTTGCCCAGTTCCGAACAGGTCAAATCGATTATTACAAAACCGAAGGAAAAACTGTTTCAAGGATAAAGGCATAGCAGGGAAATTAAAAATAGAAATTCTATTTGCTAATAGCAAGTACCTACCTACTTAAAAGCAAAACAGCAATTATTAGAAAGTGGGACTAAAAAAAGTAGGAAAGAAAGTTGATTCTATTTCATGGTCCTTCGTACACTGTAATTCATCAAGTTTAACATTTTGACAAAGTGTACGAGATTTGTGTGAACATAATTTATTTAGATGAACCGCCTTACTACAGTGTACAATGTACATTTCAATGATGGGGAAAGTTATTCTTCAAACTGGCGGAAGGCGGGAGCTCTGTGTGTGTGTGTGTTTGGAGGCGACGGAACTTAACTATAGCCGTCACGTCATGGCAGTCTGCTGCCGAAACCAAGCCAAAGCCAAAGGCAAGGCAGTATTCAAAGGAACTCAACTCATCGAGCTTAGCCCACTGTATAGCCTCACTCCGAATACGAAGAAAAACACACTATATGTATATAGACAAACAAAATACAGATAGGTACATACACTCAAGTTCTTTCCTCCTGAATGTGACAGCGTAAAGACCGATAGAAAATAGAAAATAATAAATTAAATTCCAGCATAACACCAAATGGAGGGGAGGGCGGCGCTATAATATTACTTTCATGGATCATTGTGTGTGTGTTTCTGTGTATTCTTGATTGTAGCTATGCTCGCCTTTATCTCATTCCTCTCATCCTAATATCAGTGTCATGTTCTTAATAAAACTGACAGCTCTTCTAGATTCTAGAGGAGTTGGTCGTACTGGGAAGAAATTATTTTCTTAAGAAAATAATTCACCAATAAGACGACATGTCTCACTAGCAATCTCCATTGTACATATGCACCAGCACTATGTAAATACTTTTGTACATGGTAGAATAACAGTGAAGGAGCTACACTTAAGGGCTCTCCAACTCTGACGCTACTGTTGTAGAAGAAATAGTATTTTTTTTTACAAGGTGTACAAACCATACTTTATGATTATCTGTTTTATAAGGTTAAAACCAAACCATTATTTTTTTGCAGTATTGAAAAGGGCTAATTTATCATTTTACGCCGTTTTGAAACGGCCTCAGATGGTCCATTTTTACCTATTTGTACTTTTGAAAAAGCCTAAGTTATTATTTTACACCTTTTTGAAACACTCAGATCATAATTTCCATTTTTGAAAAAGGGTAATTTATTATTTTGCACCTTTTCAAAATGTGCCAATCATTAAATTCTACTTTTGAAAAAGGCTAATTTATTATTTCGCACCTCTTCAAAATGTTCCAATCATGAAAGTCTACTTTAGAAAAGAGCTGATTTATTATTTTGCACCTTTTCAAAATTTTCAAATAATAATTTCCACTTTTGAAAAAGCACAATTCATCATTGTGGACATTTTCAAAATGTTCAAATCATTAAATTCACTACTTTGGAAAAGAGCTGATTTAACATTTTACGCCTTTTCAAAAGCGTTCAAATAATTATTGTGCTTTTGACACAAGGCTGCTTCATCATTTTGTACACCTTTTTAAAATGTTCAAATCCTGTTTTTCCCTTCTTTTAAAAGAACTTTCTCCAAAGCCGTTTGACTAACGTCATATTTGCAACACTCCTTATGGATACAATCCTTCCGACTACAGAGACAGTACAATAATGAAGGACAAGGGAAGCTTGAGTGGCAGTACGAAATGAAGAGAGAAAATGTCAGAGAAATATGTACTAATGCTAATAGGCTAATAGTGAGTGTAGTAACTAATGCTGAGCTGTAGTTTCGTCCGAGTGCACATAGTGAGATGGGATAAATAATGCAAAAACGTGCCTAACGGGCTTCCCCTTTCCATCTATAGCCTCGCAATGCCAATGCAATGCAATGGGAACACATTTGGGAAGAAGGCATCCGGCTTTTTGAGGACGACGGAGGGAGGGAAGAATTAGAAAATAGCAATGGCATAAATATCACTTTCCTCCAACCAACACATAAATCAGAAGTGGCGTAATTAAGTCCCTTTGTTCATTAGCATAGAGCACACAGCACAGAACAGAGTCTGCATATCTGTAGCATGATAGAACACAATGTCTTCAATTTACTCGACACACTATACTCCCCCCCCCCCGACGAAGACGAAGACCGCCACCACTACCACCACCACCAACAGCAACAGAAACTGAAACAGTAACAGAAACAACAGAAACAAGAGCACCAACTCAAACATTTTATTTATTTATTATATATATGTATATACTTTCAAAACTACAAACAAATGCCCACAAGGCTCTCCATTCACCAATTGAAATGCTACCTAGAATTAATGTGCATTAGTACTGTCAACATTAAGTAGGCCTAATTTAATTTCTTCTCTATATATTTTCAATCAATGTTTGTCTTTCAAACGGACCATAAATCCTTCCCCAGAAGTAATTTCAAAATTCTAAGAATTTTCCACAGGCATCCACCACCATAGGCATAGTTTCTTGGGCCTATTCTGTACGCCACCGCCCGGCCTGTGCCATGTATAGTGCGCAGTGTGTGGTTTACTCGGAATCGGAAATGAAAGTCCAATAATTTAATTTACTTTTTATTCTTTGGCCGTGTCAGGCTGACAGCTCCAGTGTGCCAGCTGAAAAACTGAGCGCCAATGCAATGCAATGCTGCCGTCAACCTTTGTCAATTTATTATCTTTTTTTTCTCACTCTGCGTGTGTGTACCGTGTAGTTGTAGTATGTAGGCTCTTTCTGGGTCAATGTGCTATTGGTATTTTAATGCAAAAAAAAAATTTTCTCCATAAAGGATATTTTCCGACCATTTCCTCGATACTCGCTACAATCTTTTTTTTTTGTTTTTTTTTTGACTTGACATGTGAAAGGCTAACGTGGTCAGACATGGAAATACTTGGCTGTGTGGTGGTGGCGATGGTAGTGGTGGTAGTGTTATGGCGACGGCGGCGGCGGGTAGGAATCCGAAATCCGAACAACATATGAATTCGAATTTTGTTTCAATCTCCACAACTTATTGAGGCATTCGCGAAATTCAAAAACAAAGGAGAAATGTAATTTCAGCTTGAGAAATTTTATTTGCATATAAATGGGTATTCTTATTCTTGTGTGATAAAACCAAGTCCAACTCTTAACTCTCTCTGCCATCAGCTGTGTGTAGGTATGTATTGTATGGCTCTCTCTGTACCATATAGGCATAGTAGCTCATGGTAGTCTACCCACTTCTTCATATGTTATACAGTCGGGGGGGAAAATACCATGTGGATGTAACATGTGTCACAATACTAATACCAACACTAACACCCGACCAGTCCAATCCAAAATCCAACGCCATACTTATACACGTACAATGGAATGCCGAACGGAGAGCTATTTTATGGAATAGTAGTAGCAAATATTTACAGAAAGAAGAGCATAAATCAGAGTCAAAGTGTACATTGCTGGAGAGCAGAGGACGGACGGCAGGACCAACACCACAGATTTTAGTACGTGTAGGTACCTATATAGGTCCATCGATAGCATGGAGGCTCGCAAGTATATGACGTCATATTTTTGGGCTAGAAAATGGTCAAAGCCAAACTTTTCAAAAATCACGAAAATTTTTACAAGTATTTTATTTAAAAAAAAGAAGCAAAACATAGAATATGTCGTTTAAGCCCAATACAACAATAAGTTGTAGGGTTTATTCGGTCATATTTGAAATGCCCCTAGGTATCAGATGAGATGGATACGTACATGTAGGTGGTACCTACCAATCTATCCACATTTGAGAGATGTGAGAATGTTGTGAGAGATACTTTACATTGAGCTTGGATGGAATTTTGTCCGGTCCGGCTGTCGGAGGCTGTGGCTACTGTACAAACCGGATCAGATAGGAATCCATCCACTACACACTACACACACACACACACACTACGAAACGGTAACGGACTGACTTTGAGCGAAGATAAAGGCAACGAGAAAATAGCCAACGGAACGGTCTGTCACAGCCGGTGGTAACTACATATTTATTGTTAGTGGGGCCACTACCAGTACCACTACCAATGCACTGCCACTGCAACTGCCTGCCCTACCCTTTACCAGTACCAGTAGCAGTCCCAGTCCACTGCCAGGCTTTTCCATTATTTGATTTTTCACTTTTTTCCCGTCTCTCTTTCTCTCTCTCGCTCACTCCTGTCAATTCGTTTCCAAGTCAAAAGGCAAAAAATGAAAAAATGAAAATGGAACATGTGAAATTGGAACTCACATGCTTAGAATTTTTACAGTCCATTCATAGCCAGAGGAAAGGGTTCTTTTTTTCTACGTCAAAATAACATTCATTTCCTTTGGATTCCATTCCCTCCGTCTATCAGTTACTTGGACCGCTCCGCGTCCACTCCAATGTACTCTGTACTATTGCAGTGCCTTTGACATTGGCATTGTGAGTGCGTCACTTCAAGTTTACTTATCCCTATTCATCTCCGAGTCTCGGAATAAAACAAATTTTTACTTTTTCAATATTTTGTAACGTTTTTTCATGACCATATAGAATTTCTTCCCGGTAAGATTAAAGATGCGATAGCCGTGCGTCCCTTCCAATTCGTTATTTCTCTGATTTTTTATTTTATGATAAAGAGGATACGACGTCTAGGTACCTAGATTAACAATTTGTTAACAAGGAGTGAATTATTTTACTGCGTTCTATTCAATTCACACGTATAGAGTGAAAAATATTACTTTGGCATTAATAGAAGCCTGCCTTGTGACATAAGTGACATAATAATGGCTGGATTTCAAAAGTTTGAAATGCAGCTCGAAGTAAGAATTAAAATAAAGAATGAATAACCCCAACGCATCAGCCACCAGCAGTCAAGAAGATGAAGAAAGAGAAAGCGAGCTTCGAACTCCTCTTAACGTTTGATTTATTTTAGTCTGTACAATATCAGCCTGATGACTAATAAATGACTAATTCAGTGAAAGAATGAATTTAGAAATCGCACGCGAGTTCAAATCACCAATCACTGAAGTACACTGCATGCTGTAGACAAAGACAATGCAACGAATTAAGTTCAAAATGTATACAGATGCCATGCATCGGTTTCAATGAATACATCTCTAAATTTCCCTTTTCTTTCTTTTCTTTGTTTTTTTGAAATCGAGGAGAAGCTTAAGATTACAACAGTGTAATTCACTTCTATACATGATGACACTCAAACTTAGGATTCCACCTACCATGTCAAATGACCAATAAGGAGCCAAATGAAATTTTACAACTTAAACTAAAAGATATTTATTGAGTAAGAAACAAGACCCTTAATTACAGTAAGTGTTAGCAAGACCTCTGTTACACAAAATAAACCGTGAAAGTCAAAAGTAAAATGCAATATGAATTTGAAATCTTTAATTTGTTTTGCATTTTATTCAATTTCTAATGTAGAGGATCCGTCATCAGTGGCAATCAATTTGCAAGCAAGATCTTTGAACAAATTCATGGCAAACTGCAATGACAAGCTCTGAATCGTAAAGTCTGCTAGAATTGGAGTGTCTTCACTCGTCCCGTAACTGCTCAGCGTTTTGAAGAAGTAAATGATAAGAATGGATGATCCCAAGCTTGTCACCATGGATATTAGTGTTGGCCAGTAGCATAGAGGAGCGGGTTCCTTACAGCCGAAGTCAACATCAATTGTATTGTGCACAAAAAATAACTACAGAGCGGTGCAAGTCAGGGGCTGAAAGAAAAATTGCAACCCAAAAATCTTTGACATACGAATTCTAAATAAGTTAATGTTCATTATTCATGACGTGCAATATTACTAAATTTACTAATTAACATTCCACATTTTATTCTCTTGTATGCTACTGCACTGCACTGGGTATGAAAACGATCAACGAATAACAAGCCAATTTCAATGCAAAGAAAGTTGAGTTAAGGCAGAATTGCAGGATTAAAACAATGTTTCTCGTTTTTGTATTTCCTTCGCATTTTTTTTTATTAAACTAATTGGTTCATTAGAACATTTCTGCGATGCTATTTCATGCTATTTTAAAAAAAATTTTTATAGTACTTTTGTGCATCGTTTACGACGTGATGTCATGTGATATGGTGATATCATGATGATGGGGATTAGTGATTATGGTGAATGAAAAGATACGATGTGATTTTTAGGACATTGGACCAAATAGGAGGTAGCCGATGCTGGAAATCACTCTCAAAATTCGTATAATAATTTTTGGCAGGCGTATATGGATCATCAAGATGATTAAAACTTCCATTGTATCACTATTAAAACAAAATTACAAGTTTTTAGTAATAGTAATAACTGGACTAAAGAAAATTTGCTGGAATCGATTTGTATATTTTTTCGTTGGAAAAACTTACCAATTCGTCGTACTCTCGTACATATGTCGTATCTTAATAATAATGTAAAATTTTGAATTTTTGAAGTTGCAATTGTAGGTTATTCGGTCTTGTGGATATGGACAGCGTTAGACTCGTCTAGACTCTGCGAGCTGGCTGCCTGCAAACAGGATTTACAGGATGGAATACAAAAGAATTAATGCTGAGTCTGGGGCTGGGGAAGGAATCATGAGAATTATTATTATAGTATTTTCCTATGGCAGAACCAATAATAAAACTTGAATTTTTATCCAATAAATAATAATAATAATAAAATTATTCTGAGGTAGTTGCAGGGCGTGTGGAAACGGTCAGTTGTTTAGTTCTTTGTTTAAACGAGAACGAAGCTTTTATTTACAATTTTTAATAAATGGGTTAGGAAAAAGGCTGTAGAATCCATGGCAATGCAATATTAAAATCTAACTTTTCTGACAGCATGGAATTATTGCGAGATTTTCACAAGTCAAAGCCAAATAGTCACAGGATCACACTCATTTTGAGAATAAAAATGTAGACATCTTGCGTTTCTGGGAATTCTAGGCATTGTAATAATTGTAATGCAATATGACTGTCTCATCCTTTGACGGAGAGCGTAGTAGTTGAGGATGGGGATGAGTGGGACGCATAAGGCTTCAAACAAAATGTCAGACTACATCATTATCCGGTTCATTAGATAACTGCCAGTGGCCCAGTGGGTAATTGGTAATGAGGAAAGTAGGAGGGAAGGATTTTTAGCTCTCTGCTCTGGTGGCTGGTGTGATGAGAGAGAGAAAGAGATGCGGCTGGAGCGTTCCGGTGGGTGACTGTGGGCGATGTTGATGTTGATTTGACTTGAGTGGGATAAATCAGTGGGACGGATGATGGACAGTGAAAAAGTTGTTAGGGACGAAAGTGACATAAAGATTTTAGAGATGTTGTAGCCTGTCGTGTCGCGTCTTGTCTTGTCTCTCTGTCCTTTCCCTTGACTGTGTATCTTATGGGGCACCTCTGCTCTGCCATGTTGATGTAGAGAAGGTAGTTTAGTCGCATGAATTTTTTCCCTCTTTGATCCACGAACACGGCGTAGTTTGCTGGAAGACTGCGTGTGTGTGTGTTTGGAGGGAGACCGACGGTGGCAAGTTGAGATAAATGGAGAAAAAATGAGGGAATAGGGTGGGCAGACAAAGAGGAAGCGTGTGAAGGAGTCTCAAGGGGGCACTGATTTGGTCACAATCATCAACTGGACCCAAAGAATGGCCATGAAAGTACACAAGTACGGAGGCAAAGAGATAGTCGTGAGTCCGGTGAGGATGAAAGACGATGACGACTCAGTGGCCTCGTCTAAGAATCATGGACTGCAGTCAAACTGACTCACGACCGCCAACTTCCCGTTATACTCGTATGTACTACATACCTACATCAAGTACATAACCTTCCTTCCTTCCTTCCTTCCTATACCTAAGTAGGTACGTAGACATGGACGCATCTTCGGTGAAGAGGCATTTTGGGTCTGCGTACGAGAATTATGAAACTAGTCCCGTGTTTCGTCGTCCACGGACTATTTAGAACTGGACTATTTTGACTGTTTGCTCATTAAATCTCAAATTACGTCCAAATTTTATGAATAAGAAATTCTTCTATTTTTTGTGAATTACTGTAGCTAGTAAAACTGGCTGTAATTTTATATTATTTTCGAATACTATCCCAGACCGACAACACTGGAATTCCGATTCACTTCAAGACAGTGCAGTATCGAATCAGGTTTTTTGTTCTCACGGATCGGAAATCTATTTTAAGGAAGTTGTTTTTAATCGTTAATTACTTTAAATTCAAATCAGTGATTAGAGAAGGCATAAATAAGCACCTAATTTATCTTTTAATTGGAAACTAAAAGGGTTAAATACATAGGTAACAATAATCTCCAAAACAAACTTGAATACAAAATATTAAATTAAATTACATAGGCCAAAAATGCCATACAATAGTCTTGAAAAAAGTAAGAAAAATAAAATGTGCAAAAATGAAATTTTGCAGAAAAAGTCAGATCTACCTCACAAGAAACAACTACCATTTAAAAAAGGAAAACCTACATTTCCCGAAGACAGATCTGCAATTATGGACTATCTACATTCATGAAGAGGAGCCCGGGTAGATTTGGAGACTGAGACTGGCGAGTTGCAGGAGCCAACCTCGATGGTTCTCACTTGGACTGGTGCATGGCAAACAACAAAATATTACAGAGACCAAACATTAAAAAAAAATAAGAACGGATGGCAGTGGATAGTAAAAAGGGACAAAAAATAAAGTGAAGAGGAACCTCATTGAAGGTTGCATTTATTTGACGGTTGTGGTATAAAATATTTTATACTTACTTGTATTTTATTTCGACTAAGCAGAAGCTCTAATTTTCTTAAAACTACTTTACACTTTTTCGAAAGAAGTAAACCTAGCTGAAGCTTACCTTTTTCAAAGGTAGTCAAACTGATATTTACCTTTTTAAAAAGTAGTCAAACTGCTATTTACCCTTTTTCAAAGGAGCCAATGCTGCTATTTACACCATTTAAAAGTTAAGTAAAAGGGATGACTGTATGTTTGCAAGCACAGCTACAGGTAAAAAGACTAAATTATTAGGACCTTCGGTAGATTTCTATTAAGTGGGGACACACAATGCCTCTTCACCGACTACATTCGGAGTTCCTTGTAAATGCCTGCCATGGTTGTTGCTACGAACAAATGTACTCTCTGGCGTCTTGGGAGCGTGGAAAGTGTGGGCTCATTCATCCCACCATTCGCATTCGTCCAGTGCACATAAACAGAGCAAGAGTGAGAGAGTGAGAGCGGGTGAAAGAAACTAGCAACGGTTTTCCCTTCATACATCCACAATGATTGTAACGAGCCGCGTGAAAGCACCATTTCCCACCATTTTCTTTTCCATTCAACATTAAACTGCAGAATAGATCAAATTCTGGGAATCAGCAGGAGACTCCTATCACTTTTTCCCTGCTTTGTTCCCTTCACTCTCTCCATTTCCCATGTTCTACATCTACTATATAGTACTATACTGCTCCCTATATGTATGTACATGTCCACTTTCCCCATTTTAGACTATTCACTACTGACACATCTGAAACTACACATTCATACTGTGACTCCATGACACGCCGCTTGTCTCGCCCAATCTATGGACTATGGACCGAGAAGTTTTTTCTTGTGTGTTCTAAATCGCTTTCTAGACTTGTAAGTTGAGGAGAAAGTATACCGCTAAAATCTTTGAACTATGACTTTCATAATATGTAGGAAATTATTCATCCGAGAAATTCTATAAAAAAGCAATTTCCTTTTTCCCTTTGATTAAAGCCAAAAAAGCCAATTCCAATGACAGCCCCAATGTACTGTCTATGTCTGTACAACATGGCAATATATGTACCTATAGATGTACATTTCTTAAAATAGGCTTGATGGTGTCGGGGAAATCGAAGAAAAATTAATTGTTGTAATTAGTGAAGTAGTTTTCATTCAGGGAAGTGAAATTGCTTGTGCTTCTCAAATAAGAATATAAATTACATCGACAGTTTCATCAAACTGTAATTTCCTGTACAAATACTGCTTCACTCGAACTGTACTGCACTGGCATTGACAGGGAAAGCTTTCCACACCCACGCAGAGTCTCTCTGCTCCCAAACGACAGAAACACACACTTTGCTACTCCTTCCATTCACAGCTCAGAGTCCATCTCCAGCACGTGTGGTGCGTCCCCACTTACAGTTGTTAGCATTGAGCTGGATCCCGGATTGGATTGGACCGACTGGCAGGGGAGAGCGGGGTCGTGTAACAGGTTCGTAACCTGACGACGAGAGCCAGGCAGCCAGGACGGCAACAACGACTAACGACATCCAGTCGATAAATTATATTTTTCTAGCCCATTTTTTCTCTCTCCCGGCTTCTCCAGTATGACGATGATGATGACGACGAAGATCTGATCTGACGCAGGCGGACAAAATTACATTATAGGAAATTAACACAGAAATTAACTTATCGCTCCTTCAAAGATGCTTCTACTCCTCCTATGCAATGCTCCAAGCCCGTGAATGACAGGAAGTGAGTGGAACTCAAGATTTAAATAGGATGCTTGGAGTGAGAGGGTCATAATTTGAAAATAATATAAAAAAAACGGAGGAAATAAATGGCTGATATTTCCCATGGGAATTTCGGGATGGGAAAACTTGGGAGGACTGCCGACTGGAGAAAATATTGACAGGGAGAAAAGATTCTCTCCTTCCACTTGAGTAATGACGAGAATAATAATACAATTAGAGGAATGCGCGGTCTCAGCATGAAGCCAGCTCTAGAAGCATTGTATGCGTCAGCTGCCAATTGAATAATTTAAGAAGCTTATACGTCTCACAGTAGAAGTGACAGGAACAATATTATCATTGGGATGCACGCAGTCAGTCCACTGCAATGCACTCTCATCTTCGTCTCCAGGCGCTCGCTGCAATACCTGGAATCGGGCTCTGGGCACTTTCTTCCATCAGTACGGAGCTAGTACAGGGCATCGGTAGAAGTTGGGACGGAGGGACTGAGGACTGAACTGCCATTGTAGGCCACAGCACAGTAGGGAGAGATAGGGTGCTAATAGTATTATTCGTTGGGAGTTGGGAGCGGGTTGATTCGATATTAGTCGGAAAGGTTTGTTTGGAAGACAGAGAGAGAGAGAGAGAGAGCGTTTTTGGGTTCATGAAGTGAATTCATCTATATCATTTGCTCCGGCTATAAATCATGGGAGTGGAAGGGATGACTTATGAGAATCTCGCACTAATAGGCACGTTCGCCCCTTCAAACTCCTGTAACCCATACATCTTCCCTGTGTCTTCTACAATAATATTTCTCCAGCATCTTTATTCCGCTTCGGCATCAATTCCCACCAAAACCATTCCCTCCGTCTCCCTCGCCAGACCCTCTCTCGCCCATGCACTTTCACTTCTACAGTTCTATGTACAGCTCTACGTATGTACCTACTTACTTTCCCTCCACCAACACAATACAGAAGCTGAACTGAGCGCACCTTTCTGCTTTGTAGGTAGAATTATTACATGTATTATACAGGGACTACTCTAAAGCACGTGAATGTGACTCCTATTCTTTCCTATGTATACCAGTACAATAGCCTACACGCTTCCATACAGATACAAGAATTCTTGGGGGCCTATCAAGTGTGACTTCATGAAATTGACTTTATGCCAAATAAAATGTGTAAATACTATGTTTGGCACGCTTTTCAAAGGCTGAATTGTACTGTTTTGCACTTTTTCACGACGCTTGAATCTATCTTTGAATGGTTTAAAATGTGCAATTATTATATTTTACACTCTTTCGGGAAGCTTAAACCTAGTTTTGTATTTCATGAAGGCACTTACTAATACTACATTTTTTTTACTATTTTTTCAAAACACTATACTAGTGTCAAAGCTGTTTCGAGAGCGAAATGTTATCCTTTAGCGTCATATTTGCGAGGCTCCATTAATATAGAGATATAGATACTATGGCATAGCTCATTGCTTCTGAATTATATTATTACATCTTTAAAGGGAGGAATGACACGAGAGAGAGAGAGCTTTGAATGGTGGAGCCCATGCCATGTTGTTCACAGAGACTCCCGGAGTCCCAGATAAATAGGAGGCTCCATTTTTTTTCGCTTTTTCTAGCTTGATTCCAACTCCAAGTCCAACCTTTCACATGACAGCATAATTCAAAATTCAATTATTGTTGCCAATCTCAATGGCTCCAGTGTGGAGGTAGAGGAACTGTGTATAAAGTATCGAATGACTTACTCAAAAAAAATGAAAATGAAAATGGAAATGGAAATGGGAATCATAATAATCTTATAAAAGTAACTTTTGTGAGGATTTTATGCCGTAATGATAGGGGCTAATATTCGTATGTGCCCCCACACATGTTTTGATTTTGATACTAGGTATGTAGGTTATATGTATATAGACCAGCCCAATCGTTCACTCATTTTGGAGACGCGCTGCTATCTTCCATTCATGTAGCCAATTAGATGAAACGTGAATAAGAAGCGCCGCTCATTACCCAAAATATTCCAAGCTCCTCCATAGAATTTATTAGAGAACTCATACAGTCAGAGTTAGGATTGAGGAGATGAGAGACTGACTGTGAGAGAGAGAGGAAGAGCTTACACATACAGTAGAGCAAAGGTTGCTAAGGATTGATAATAATTTGCCAAGAATAACTGATGGTGAGATGAAAAGGATTTTTTCCCCATCTTCTCCATCATTCTCCAGGCATCATCATCATTTGAATCAGGATATTTTTTTTGGATTCGGATTTAAATTCGACTCCAGAATGCATGTACGCGTAATAATCTCATGTAGGTAGACACTTCTTTTCCACAAAATTATCAAAAAGCACAGACAGATCACTACCGTACCTATGTATGTAGGATCACGTTCGTGCCTTATGGAGATTTGTTCGAGCTAATTCATTAAGCTTTTCTTTCTCTCTCTCTCTTTTTTTTTCTTTTCTGTGAAGAGGTTGTCTATCCGGTGCGGCGTCTGATTTGATTGTCAGTATAGATATGCATAATGTATTTCTGAGGAGGATTATCCATGAACTCGTTTCAATTCTTTGTCCTTATCGGGGAAGACAGCCAGCACACCAGATTGCCCAGCCTATGGGAAGCGCCAGCTGAAAAGAGCTCAGAATTTTCCATACAGAATACATACATAAGTATCGACTTTCATCTCTGTGTACTAAAAGAAACTGTTTGAGAGCCAGAGCATACATAGCTATAGGCTGAATGTGAAAAAGAAAATATCTTTGGAGGAGGATTGACAGAGAAAGACTGTATTCATGCTTTTATTTGATTTTGATTTGGATTTGGATTTGTGAGAGTTTAAGATTATTATGATTCCCAATCTTTTCCCTGCCTCCATACAATTAATCCAATACACCGCACACTCTCACCATCCGTCTTCCATCCCCATCATTGCCATTTAATGACGTTCCTTCCTTCCTTCTTTCCTTCCTTGCCTACCCGTCGTGGCTTTCTAGTCTCAGTCAAAATGGCTGAATTCTGAAAACCATGACAGGCACAATATTTTAATTAAATTATTTAAGTAGAATTAATTACTATGAGCAGATGGCATGGGGCGCTTCCTATTCATTGCCTTGCATTGCATTGGTGGTGGTGGCTGTTCGAAGAGCATCTCTTTCCCTTTCCTTCTTTGATAGTGTCGAGATCGTGATGGAGTCAAAGTTCAAAGTACCTACCTATGTACATGTATTATGTAGGTACCTTTGAATGAAAGAAGTAATAGACAGACAGCCTTTGTTTCTTTGCACATTATTTGTTCATACTAGGTATGCATATATTTGTTTGTTATATATGTACCTATATACATAACTACTTGTGAAGTTGATCTCTGAGATGCTGCGATGCTAGATAATGAAATGAAACACAACATAAATTCCAAAATTAATTAATTAATTAATTTGATGTTGACTCTTCGATCAAATTACAATTTCTCAAAGCGGCTTATTTCCATGATTTATGGAGAGCTTACTATTTGTATGTACGGAAGCTCGCTGCCTTGAAGGTTCACATGATTATAGAATCGTCCCCGGTTTTTCTGTGAAGAGTGTGGGCTCCGCTTAGATGTCTTTCTATATAATACATGCACAATTTAAAGGCTTCTTTGATTCTCCGAAGAATTCCTTATTATTAAGGTTAGGTTCGCGCTGATGAATACTTTTCTTGTAGCTCCTAGAATCTTAGGACGTCTCCTAAAGATTATGC
>JAQFZC010003369.1:0-19018 GCA_034695205.1 Dicyrtoma fusca
AATAAATAATAAATAATGGTTTGTTGGGTTTTTTAGTTGTGTGCGTGATTCTTGGGTGGGTGGACGAAGTGTCGCTGGTGGCGGCGGGGCGAGTGAATGGACGATGGAGCCACGTGGTGGAGGAGCACTTCGACGACTCCTTCTGGAAAGAACTCTTCCTCCGCCGATTCCCGCTTTTCCCGCTCCACACCCTCAGCCACCCCCAACAACAAGCCACCCCCTGGAGGACCCTCTACGGCAAAATGTAATCTTCCAGCTCAGTTTCTATCATTTTATTTTCATCCACCAGTTAATTAGCAAGGCTTGTCCTTTTGATTCTAGGCTCGACTCACTCACATGCACCACGTGCTTCCTAAACGCCACCACCAATTCTGTTCCCGTCCCCAACTTCAACCAACACCCGGGCACCTGCAGAGCTCCAAGGCTCCAAAAAGAACTTTTGGGTAACACAAATCATTCTGCAGCTTCTATTTTAGCCCAAATTAAGTTGTAATTAGAATCTTTGAAATTGACAGCGACAAAGCTCTTCGAAATGGACGGGATCGAAGTGACGCCGCTGGACGATGCCAAGTACAATTGGTTGGCCCGACTTGAAGGCCCCTCCTCCACCCCCTACGAAGGCGGCATCTTCTACATTAATCTCAAATTCCCTAAAAAGTAATTTCAAAAACATCCAATCTAAATTACATTCACAAATATTCCGAATACTCGTCCAGTCAAAACTACGTCGGAAAAATCACAACGGACACAATTTAAAATTGAGTCGTAGGCATCGCGTTAGGAAGAGACGCTTCTTACTTTTAGTTTTATTCATTTCCCAATGCAATGCTGTACTCACGGATTTTATAACTGCAGAATCAAGAGCCATTCAAACTTTTCTGCTTCCTTCAAGTGCAACTTTGATGCAAGTTTTGAGATTTAAAAAAGTTCTATTATGAATGTTTACAGTTAGACAGATGCAGTACTAATATTCTCTTCTTAGTATCTCAAAAAGGTAGTAAGTTGACTCTTTCCAATTTTTTAAAAGTATGCAGAAAGTAAGCGTATAGTAGATATGATAAACTGTTGTTAAAAACTGACTAAATAGGATTTAGTGTGTCAAGGACGTACTTCAATTGTAGACACGCATGCATTTAGCTTGTTCTGCTTTTAGTGCAGCAATAAAAATAGCGAGAGAGCGGACAGTTTGTTAGGGTGGCAGGGTGAAATAGTGGGCGAATGCAGTAAATGGGATTAAATGGCGAGTGGTTGAAATGTTGCAGCTACCCCTTCCAAGCCTGTCAAGGTCGTTTCCTCACGAAAATCTTCCACCCCAACGTCACCCTCCACGGAGACATCAACATGGACCAACTGACGCCCAACCGCGGGTCCCCCGGCGACACCCTTCGCTCCATCCTCACCTCCATCCGTCACCTCCTCAAACACCCCAAAGCTGACCTCCAAAAGGTCAAAGGTCACCGTCCCAAGCTCACCAAAACAACGTCAGCCACAAGGAAGATCAGTCACATTTTAAACCACTCCCTTCTCTCCACTTTCTCTTTTTCCATTTCCATTTTCAGCTTTTTCACTTCCTCCGCCGCTCCTGGCTGCCCCACTGCCCCTCCCCCCAACGGACCCCCCAACGGACCCCCCAACGGACCCCCCAACGGACCCCCCAACGGACCCTCCATCAGGCCCTCCATCGGGCCCTCCAACGGACCCTCCAACTCCGACTCTGCCAAGGACATAAGAACCCAGAGAATGGACGCTTTTGAAAGGGAAATAATGTCGCTGTACAGAGATGACCTCCCCAGATTTAACAGCATTGCTCGACAGTGGACGGAGGAGTTTGGGACTTTAAAGTTGTAAAATTAATCTTGTATTTATTGAGGGAAAATAAAATAAAATAAAATAAAAGCCTTGGCCATAATTCTTGCGCTGTGTCATTGGGAATTGCCGTGTAGCTCCAATCTGCGCAACGATACGACACACAAAGACATGGATTTTATCGGAGAACATGGGAAATGGCTGCTCTGCTACACGAGACTCCAACAAGCTAACAAGAAGGAAAGTACGCTGCACTAAAATTAGAATTACAAGGGCCGTGCAGCCTACTATCACTTGGGCCATCACGGCCCGAGAAGCAAAAGGGCCCATCTCCATCCACAACCAGCCTTGCTTCCTTCAAGAACACGGAGGCAACACTTTTCCCACCTTCCAAACGCCAAAGACAACTGCCACCGTTTCAAAGCATCTGAATCCGACCTTTGGAAACATTTTAATTTTTGTACTCTTGAATAAAATGCCATCAAGACAGTTTGAATATTCTAAAACATGTAAATTCCTTGTTTTTCTTGGTTCAAAATGTGTGCATATCATCACTTGCATCCCTTTAAAAGAATAAGACATTTTGCATCTTTTCAAAAGTAGGAAAGTTGTGTGAAGTGCGTTCTGAGAAGGAGGAAATGATTCATTGGCACAATTTAAGAAGATGTAGATAGAGCATTTGAGGCGATGAGGATGCGAATACGTGCCTTCGCCTCTCCTGCGTGCATAATGATGGAGTAGCGAGAGAGGCGACGAGGCGAGAGTGACTGGGAGACTGATATCTGATATTTGGCTTTAAAGGTTTTGGCGTAATTTATATTTTCTTTTATATTTTTATAGCCTCACAATTTGCCATTTGTAATCTTCAACATGATCAGTGGGGATTTTAGTAGACTTTTTATGACATTCCATATTTTTTTATACTCAGATAGGATTTCAATGGAGCTGAGCTTCACTTTCACGACTTTCTCTCTTCTTTCACTCACCAGCCATCTCCTATCTCCAGCACATATCTCTCCTCACAACTACAACCACCCTCCACAGTCCCACGTCCTCATATAAATCTCCATAAAAAGTTTCACTACTCCCAAATCAAATACTAAATCAAATACCAACACAAAGTCGAAAGTCCTCCACATTATTTCAACACCAAAATTCAAGACCAGAAAAACTTTCACCATTCAACATTGACAGACAAGGGGGAACCGACTCGACCAAAAAACTTTACCAAAATTCCATAAAGCACAAATAGTTTACACATATTTTACATTGCATGTTCCTATCATTTTCCTTGATTATTATTCAATTAAAATCCTTCGGCAAACGACTTTCCATTTTTAATAATTTTTTAATAAAGTTGGCAGATTGGAGAAGCCTAATATTGTCATTTGACCTACTTTAGTGGTACTGGGTAGGAAGAATGGAGTAATTTAAAGAAATGTGCTGGTGTATTTTTTGGGTGAAGGTAAAGGAGAAAGTAGAAAGTGGCTTTGGAAGACTGGGTCTGGGAGAAAGGGAAGGTTAAAATAATCCCGGCATGCATCTTTGGAAATAATGTAAATATTAAAATTGTGAATTTAGCGAGTGGCCTTTAGTGTGTCCCTTCCGTTGCCCTTGCAATCCGCTTTCTGTCTCAGCTTCCGTGGAGTTGACGGGAAGGCTGAAAATTCCATAAAAATATAAATAGGAAATAAAAATAAATTCATGGACCATGGCCGTATTAATATCGTAAAAAGGACGGAGCTACACTCTCCCGCATTTCCCGCATCGAACCAACTCATCCCGGCCCATACAGACGTCCACGCCAAGGTAATCACAGGGAAAAAATAAAAAAAAAAAATAACATGGCCGAGCATGGAAGAGCAGATGCATGGGCTGGAGCACGCTTATAAATATTAATCTCCATGCAGCTATGGGCTCCTATAATAATAGCAATAATAATAATAATAATAATCTGGATATCTTTATACTCGTTTTATACTTTTATATTCCCTCAGCAAAGTCCCTCAAGTCAACAAAACACAATGCAAGCCTGTAACTCCGCTGTAATTCAAGAAGCCAAATCACCCATCTTTAACCCCTAAAAAACCCTACCATGCTCTAGTTTTACACCTTTTCCAATACGTCATAATCATTTTATTAATCCTAATTCCTAGTTTGGACACTTTTCAAAGCTTTGTCTTTTTTTTAAACCTCGGGGAAATTTTAATTTCTAGTTTTGGCCTTTTCGAAAATGTCAATTTGAAGAATAAACACTTTTTGTAAAGCCGTAGTTCCGTAGTTCGTCAGTTCCAAATGAGTTAAATTCTAAGAGCAAAGTAGCCTACGTTCTCCTTCCTAGAAACTCCCTCGGAACATTACAAATATGACGTCATAGGATTTGGAGTAGAAAAATCTTTCCATAAATTCCCTAACACATGATAACACTTTAAAAGATGCAAGTATGACGTATATGATTTTTAAAAAATCACTTCTAAGGAATCACACTTGAATTGCCCCCTGCGCATTTGGTAGTTGAATAGATGCAGATCATTTTGAATGCATAACGGAATTGTAAAACTTGGAGATGGTCATTTTGCTTCTTCAGAAAGGAGAAATTTCCTTCCGTACATGCAAGTGCTTTTGCATACATGCATAAATTACCGTTAAGAAAATGCATGGGCAGTTGCAATAATTATGTAAGGAGGTAATTGGATTTTTCATTTTTCGGATTTTGATTTTAAATGAATGGGCAAATAGTGCGCTGTATCTGAACGTCCTACTTTAGGGCCTTTCGTATATTATCCTTCAATTTAGACGGACACAAGAATTAAAGAATAAGTGAAATAGTTCATTTATGGAGTTTCAAAAATGCAAAGCATGATTTTTACAGGGAAAAAGGGTGAGAAGTGCGTAAATGGAAGGGCGAAGATGTTTGTGACGTGATAGCTGAGATGGTCCTTATTTCTGGTCGAGTGTGCATGAAGTGAAGAAGGTCGTTTTTTTAATTTTTCTTGTTTTCTTTTTTCATGGAGTTGTTAGTGTTAAGTGAGCGAGGGGAGGCTCGTTGTATCCGGCTGTGATTTCCTAATCTTTATGCAGATCTTGGCCTCCTTGTCTTCATCTTTACACTTCTTCCACTTCCTCCTGTCTCCTCCTCGCCTTCCACGCTTCCCACTTCTCCGCTTTTCCTCATTCTCAGCACATTCTCCCTCCTTAGCCTGCTCTAATGGAGAAAGGGGAAGCAATTGAAAATATACACAAACTTAGTCTTTCCATAATATTCTACACAAGGGTACAAATCGCCAGTGCAACTGTAAAATGACCATATTGCCGTTTCTGACCCACTGCAAAATGGCCCAAATCCACTCATTTCCACAACGCAGGATGGCCCAAGTCCATCCGCATTTCCTTCTGGATGTGCACACACATAATTGGGCCGATTTAGCATTCAAGAAATAGCTGGACTTGCGCCAATTTGCAGTTACAGTCGCGAAAAGAGTCTTCAAAAAAATGAATATGTGACGCTTGGACGTTGCAGTTTCATTGAAAGCACTCTGCCAGACTCTGCCTTACTTCTTTGCCTTAATTGTATACACAGAAATACCTACATATCGTCGGGAAAGAGCCATTCCTCAGGGGACACAAGTCCAGTGTCCCTTAATATCATTTTGACTCTTTCCAAAATAGAAAACCCTATTTACTCTTTTCACAAAGATGGGAAAATTTTGATTTTTCATTTCATTGACAAAAGATTGTTTGGGACTTTTGTGAAAGTGATACTAAGGGGACGCTGGACTATCACTTTCACTTTGCTTCTTCCCTGACGATGTGTATGACGTGGTATAGCTCCGTATGTTATTTCTGCGAACTTTATCTTTGTTGTGTTGTGATATTTTCTACGACTGCCGACTGCGGATCTTGATTTGATTAGCTGTGTCTATTGTAGTCTTTGGAAATGGAGATAGTAATTCTGATAAATGCTCCAAATTGAGAAAGTATGTTAATTGACACATGTAGATAATGGTGTGGAGTGAGGGGCAGCGCATAAATGACGCATTCCTTTTTGCAGGGTTCGTGGATGGGGCCTATTCTTGTACGGACGTCGTGTGTGGACTAGTTTGGGGCAGTGCAGTGGACTTTTTGGAAGATAACAATTGTCTCGTGATGACTGGAAAGTGAAAGACTGAATGGAGAAAGTGGAGAAAGTGGAGAAAGTGGGGAAAGTGGGATTGTGTGTCCGAATGTGAATGGGATGTGCAGATGCGGAAGTTCTCTCGCTTCGTCCCGGCTAATCGACTTGCCCTTCTCAAATGCAATAAAAATAAAACTGCTGTAGAAATAAATGCTTTACTGCCAGATAAATATGGAGCAAGCAAATCATCCCTACAAAGACAGCCACCTCCCAACTCTTCAACTGTCCCAACCACCGAATGTAGATTTACTGAATGATCATGTAAAATTACTTGAGAGTCTGTGAAAGAGAGTGGAATTGGTGGAAATGTGTCATTTTGAAGTTTAAAGTTTGGTTGGCAAGAAAGTTGAACGTTGGATGGGGACAGAAGGCTACGTTTGGAGACAAAGGAATAATTCTCGATTTGCTTTTCCTTGGTTTCTGCGTGGGATGCGGAGCTGTGATTGTAACAAGGAGGGAAAAAAAGGAGAAAAAAGTCGGGCTTCCTGGCCAGACGCATTGCATCGACATTGTTATCCGTTGACATTATTATTATTAGCATCTGCATCCGCACAAGTCAATGAGGGTCCGACACATCATCCACGGATCATCCGTCGCTGCCCGGCCTGCCCTGCCCACTCACGTCCGCCGAAGCACCGACCGTCCCGAGCAACAGCAGCGCCGTCCAGAAAGCCATCTGCATAAACAGCTCCATGCACCGCACTTCCTAATTGCACGCTTTTCAAGCAGTGCAAAATATTCTATTTGCATGTTTTTGCCCAATACGTTCTAATTATAATAACAATCACTCTTGCTTTTGAGAGGGGCACAGATGTGAGGGAAAAGGAAATAAGGATTTTTGTGTTGTGAAAGGGCGTATCTGCGAGACTTACTGGAGCTGTTAATTGTGGTTTTGGGGGCGACGGAGAAAGTAAGAATGGGTGGAAGTTGTGGAAGTGGTGGAAGTGACGAGGTGTGGAGTGGGAGATAGGCTATCTTACACCTTTGCCAGAGCATTAAATGAATTTAATTCCCATTTTTATTTAAAAGTCCACCTTCAATTTGTCTACAGATTATAATTATAGAATTTAAAAAAATGACTTGAATTAGCTGACAGCCATCAGATGCGAGGAGATACGGACGTGGAAATGGAAATGGAAATTGATGAGTGACGCAGAGGGAAGGGAAAGGAAAAAAGGAAAGCAAGCCAGTTCCGCTTAATCACTAAATTCCAAGAATTAGGCTACGAAGGAAACAGCCTTGGCTTTAGATTCACATTCTGATTAACATTCTCACTCTTGGCGACATGGAGCTCAGGGGCCGCTCACAAATTACAAATCAAACGCCAAGCACGCGAACCGCTCTTCCCAATTCAGCTCCGTCAACTTCCAAACTGGTGGGGATTCACATTTTTTAAACGGGGTGGTTATGTCATTTATGCGAGATCCCGTAGCAGCGACTAAACTGGACTGGATCTTTGGAGCTGGAAAAGTAGAAAGAAACTGCTCTGGAAAGGAAAGTAACTGCTGCTCAATCTCAATTGCCTCACTTAAGAAGCAAAATCCACCCATCATCTTAAAACCTAAACACTACGGACTCAGAATCAGATCCAGTATTAAGATCAAAGTGATTTGCATTCTTTCACAAATGTATGCATACATTACTTTTTCCATGTTTTCACAATGAGAAAGGAGCGTAATTTCAACCTTTAAAAAACCAGTAAGGTAGTTTGCCTCTTGTAAAAACATGTAAGTAACTATATCGGACGTTTTGCGCTTTTCGTAAACACGCAAGTTAGTTTGAATCTTTTGAAAACATGTAAATAGAACAATTTTCATGTTTTCAAAAACATGTCTTTACAGCATTTGAGAGCTTTTCAAAAGTGTAATTGGAGGTTTTGCAACTTGTTGAAAATGTGTAGAGATTGAATTTTCTATTTTGTAAAAGACAGAAATGGAGATGTGTGGCCCTGGAAATGACTAAAAATAATATTTGTGAGCTTTTGGATTTGATATAAAGTGGGCGGTTGTAATTGAGTGGTTTTGCTCCTTGGCGGGGGTCGGTGTGGCTGGTGCTGTTGGAGATGGGTTTTTGTCGTTTTGACGTTTTTGGTGTAGTGGAGTGTAGTGGCTGGTTGGGTGAGTGGTTGGCAGTGGACTTTGTTTGGCTGGAGTTGACTTTGGCGTTGACGTTGACGTTTCTCCGACTCTTACTTTTATTAGCGTTGCTTGAGCGATGGAGATTTTCGATGCAATCGCTGATCTTACGCTATGCGACGACGGGGCCGAGTGCTTCTGCTGGATGCGGACTCGAGAGAATCTCCCTGCAAACACATGTGAAGTCAAGAGGGGGACTGGATTATTGCTCCCATTATTATTATTCCAGCTCCCCACGCTCTCTTCTGCACCCACGAATTATAAAAACCAAACATCCCGACCACTCAACAACCACAATCTCTCGCAGACGAAGACGTCAATGAGAGCAGAAAGGGAAATCAAACCAAACGCAAACTTGATCCAGCTTTTCATCTCTTACGTCACGACCCAAAGTGTCAGAGCACAATCCATTTATTAAAAACCACAACACCTTCACCACCTCATATCTCATCTCGTCCACCAAAACCTATTCCTAGTTTTAACATTTTTTTAAATGTTCATTTCTAATTTTATTCTTTTGAAAATATGATAGTTTTGTGTTTTTTGAAAATGGTAATTTGAAGTACACAGACTGAAGAACTGGATGGTTTGCTAGTTTGGATGAGAAGACGGACTTGAGGAAAGATGATGTGATGGGCGGAAAGAGGAGTCGGGAGAGTTTGGTGCTGGCATGGCAATGACATGTGGGACGAAATGGAAATGGTTAATGGCGTAGAGCAACATGTATTTAAATTGTGTCCATTGGATTTGGATTTGATTGGGCGAAGAGTAATTAGAGTGACACCCGATCCCCGGCTCCTTCTTGTCCATGTCCATGTGTCGAGTCCCCCAGTCCGGGAGCGAGTGGAGGAAATACCTCGTGGACTTTTATTGCGGACAAATCTATCCGGGGACTCCTACATGTGTGGCCACTTCTTGGACTGGAGGCAGTTGCTTCAAGGAGACAGAATCAAATGGCTCGCATAAATAAATTACAATAAATTACAACTGTTATGAGGACAACCATTTGGCCATTTCTAATGCTGCTATAACCTAACTACAGGAAGGCAAGGGTCAACATGCAAGTCCCAGTACACACACCACACCACTTCTCTACTCTTCAAGCCCAACGAAGCTGCATGGCTGCGTATTCTTCCAAAAAACAAAATTTCAAACATTCAACTTAAAGAAACAATTTGTAGAAAACATTTTACTACGACAAATGTTGTAAAACGTGAGTGCTGATAAATAAACACAGAATCAACTTTTATTTGTATAATTTCTAAGCCCTATACAGAACAAATCTGTACTAGCTGATTTTCAGTCGTAAATGAACTAAGCAAGTTTGTGCCTTTGTGGTTAAATTCTGATGATTACTTTTAATTCCTTATAGACAGGGACTAGGAAATGAATGTAGCTTTGCAATTCACAGGAATCTGACAGTATAATTAAATATGTGGATACACGCATAGTGTTACTTATTGCAGGTATACTTTCCACCTTCTTTGTTTTTCTACAGTTAGTTGGCATTCCAAAATTATGGGCTTTGTTCAGTATTTTCTTTTCTTCCACATTTTTCCTTTGAGGCGGCATGGGTAATGTCAAGTGTTTAAGAGGCAAAATTGGATATTGAGAAATATTTCATGGTAATGTGATACGCCTGGAAAATAGCATAAAAAGAGAGCGACATGACGGAAAGCCTATGTTTGGAAAGGAAGTGAAGGAGCTTATTTAAAATGCGTCAATACACTACGTCCCTATGTTTGTTCGAGTGATTGGGAATAAGGGTCGTATTGCCTCTTGAGCCTGCATACATCCCTGCTAATAAATGCTTGGTTATGAGTATTTTGGGGCTTTGGAGTATTTAAGTGGAGTGTGTAGTGACTCAGTTTGGGTAGTTGAGAGGCTGAGTATTTTTATGACTCCATAATAACAGTATAAATAATGATAGTTGATAGAGTGAAGGCATTAGTAGCTGCGGTTAAGTTTCTTTCGTTGTAATATTCCGAGTCCAGCTTTGATTTCGGCATGGCATGTTTTGGGACACTATGTGTCTCTCATTATAGCATGGCATGCCACGGACAGGCGTCTCACTGGAACCAAAACAAAAACAAAGCCAAGCAGTAGCGTGTCCATGCAGCGATGGTAGCCCTTCTACCTTTTCAAAACCACCGTCAAAACTAACCATTACAAATCATTCCAAAACATGCTTTCTAAAACGATAAATTTCATAAATAAACTTCCGTAATTGACAGAAATTTTACAAAACAACAACACTGAAGAATGTTCGTGTGCTCAAAATGCAGTTGTTCCAAAATTGATGGATTATTCAAAACGTGCGTTCAAGCCGACACGTTTTGAAAAAGCATTTAACTAATCGCTAAATTCTTTGGATACTTGAGAAAACGACGAAAACTATTTGCTATTGAGACTTCTACGGCAAGGATTCGTTTCATTGGGAGATAGACAAGTAACGTACTGTTAGACATTTCATTTGCAGCTTTAAGAGTGGTTAAATTTTTATATGAAAGATTAAGCGTGAGAAATTGGAGGTATAAGCCATAGCAGTGCGAAGATTGATGGTGAACGCGGATTTGTGATGATAAAATTAGCAACTATTAAAGTTGACAGTACTTAAAGCTGCTATGAAGGCAAGGCCTTATTGATGGGTAAAATATGGAGGGTGAAATTAATTAGCAGCCGTAGCCTCCGGAAGAACAAGTTCTAAGTACGCCGCTGATGCAAATGCCCGTGGCGTGGAGGGGAAAATAGTTGAAAAAAAGAAATGCAAACGTCCGGCTTTCTTGTTCTCCGTGGCTGCGGATGGCTGGACTTTGTTTTTAAACGTTTTTGTTTGTGGTGCTCCTTGGCGTTGGAACTCCTTCCTTGAAGTGTGTCTGAGTGAGAAGTCTCAGTGCTGGTCTCTGATTTCACTGAGCAATTTTTATTCCCATTTCCATGTTGGTGGTACATGGCCTTGATACTACTTGTGAGTAGTTGTGAGTGGGCTGTATTGAATTGTATTGTGAAAGTGGAAGTGGGAGATTACTGGGAAT
Organism: Dicyrtoma fusca; assembly: GCA_034695205.1. Lineage (NCBI taxonomy): Eukaryota > Metazoa > Arthropoda > Collembola > Symphypleona > Dicyrtomidae > Dicyrtoma > Dicyrtoma fusca. The sequence goes on from JAQFZC010003369.1 coordinate 11,151, forward strand.
CCTGGCGTTTATTTGCATGGGAGACAGGAGGGAGTGAGGTAGTGAGGGAGTGCGGGAGAGGGAGGGAAGGAGAGGGAGTGCGGGAGAGGGAGGGAAGGAGAGGGAGGGAAGGAGAGGGAAGGAGGCACGTACACGTCTAACAAGGAAAGGAGAGGAAAAGGAAATGCCTATTTCCCTATCGCTTTCTCATTTTCTCTACCTCCGTAGATGACGTGGGTAAAGGGGCAAAATGACTGATATCCACTAATTCAATCATTCTAACAAGCCAAGTCCCGCATATCCATCCTTGCAGTATGAATAAACCACCTTCAAGTCATTCAAAAATCTGATGTGGTCCAACTTTTCACAAACGTCTTTTCCATTTAAAGGCTTTTCAACCTTGAGAACGTTTTGAGGTTGGAAAGCCTTCACAAGCGTGTAATGTTATGACGCTTTGCCACGCTCAAAGCCTCCTCGACATTTTAAAGATTGTAAAAGCCGTGTGACTGAGTCCTTTCCGTGATCTTGAAAAAGAGTGGATATGCGTGACTTTGCTGGCTGATTGGACATGGTTGATTTTGCGTCTTGTTAATTTTGCGGATGTCTAGGGAGACGTGGAAGAAGTGGAAGAAGTGGGAGAAGTGGAAGAAGTGGGGGAAGTGGAAGAAGCGGGGGAAGTGGAAGGTATGCTGGAGCTAATAAAGTAGCGGTAGGGAGTAGTGTAGGTAGGAGAGGCAGTAATGGTTGGACAGATGATGGGATATGGGCATATGGGATCGATCACTTAACTGTCCGTAATACAAGAGTCTGTAAAAGTGTTCCAAGTGTAGGAATGAGAGCGAATGAGTCGTAGGAGAAAATGTATAAAATATATAAAACATTTTATTTTCTCGGACTCTTTACTTCACTTGGCCCACGCTTCGTTTTCTCTCTCTTCATTTTGGCCAACACTTCTCTTCCCAAACTTCCACCGCTCGCTCACTCACTCGCTACATAGCTGGCTGCCTCTGGTCTTGGAGTTGGAAGGAGGAAGGCAAGTATTATAATCTAATGATATTATAGGCGAATAAGAATCAGACCAAAGAACAACTGGAGCCAGAGCCAGTGGAACAGGGAACAACTGGCAGTGGCGTCTCTAGACACCTTTCACCCAAACACTACCACACATTTTCCAAAGTTTCCCTTTCAAAATAATCTTTTCCATCAAAAGCAAGTTGTTTTGAAAGGATATTTTAAATAGGCTGTACTGAAGGTCAGGCTTTTAAAGAATGTCAAATGTGTAGAAGTGTGCTAGTTTGGATGGAAGTTGGCCGAGTTTGAAGAGTAGTTTTGCATTTGAGACTGGCTTTGGGGATGACTGGATGACTGGAGGAGGCGAGGGCCTAGAGTGGATACGCTGCTGACGAGTTGGAGTGGAGCGAGTGAAAGGTAGTAAGGCTGGGGACGGGAAGTGTTGTGGCTGTTTTGTTCGTGTTGGTTTGTTGGCCGGTGACTGTTTCTCTCTTTTCTCCGGTCGTCTGGTGTCCCGAGTAGCCGTGAGTCAAGTGGTGGCCTGGTTGTTCCAGTCGTGGGGCGAGTAGTGAGGAAAGCGAAGGAGTGAATTGAGCGTTGCTGAGATGGTGAATGGTGACTGGTGTGGGTTGAGACATTGAAGCATTGAATATAAAAAGGATTGAAACATTGAGAGGATTGAAAGTAAATATATATAAGAGTCCAGAGCTGGGTGGAGGAATGCAGTAGTTCCGTCTCTTCCAGTATTTCCAGCCGCCTTCCAGACCTTCCAGCAGAAGCTCCTATACCCGCTATACTTCTCTGTCTCTGCGGATTTTCCTTTTTTCCCTTCTCCCCAAAAATCTGTCATCATCTTCATCCGTCGCATTTCTCATTCACATTTTTATTCATGTTTCATCGAGCCGACGAACTTGGAACCAAGACGAAGGAAGAGAAAAGGAGAGAGCAAGGAAACGGGAGCAGACACAAGTACGTACACACACGGCTCCCACTACTGCAATCAAACTAAAACCCAAATCAAAAGAAACCATTAGTCACAAGTTAAAAAGCAGACCAAACGTCACTCCAGGACCAACACAACAAAACAATACACCCGCCTTACCCACAAAAATTCCAAACTGACCAAAATCCAAATTACTTTGACAAAAAGCTCAAAAGCTCAACTTTTTACAAGCTCAAAAGCTCAGATAAAAGCCTCAAAGTCTCCAAGTCACATTGGGAAAAAGTTAGAAAGCTACAAGTACCAGCTCTATAATTAGCACCTACCCTATGGTTACCATCCTTAAGGAGGCCCATTTATCTTGGTTCAAAAATCAGAAGGAAATCCCAAGGCGTTCACTTTGTATAATCTTACCTTATCTCAAGATAAGTAATTATACGGAAGGGTATCAAAATTAAATCATTCTTCGTCGCTAAACTTCAGTCGTCACCACTTCCTTGGGTCACCTTCCCGCACTAGAAAGGCAACAAAAATAAAAAAATAAACCAATTAAAGGACGTTGTCGCCTGATAAAATTTTACACTAGAACTACTCATAAATAACTTGAGATTTTAAAAATCCAAATTACAGTGAAATTGTGATTACCTCCTAGAATTTGTTCAGAAGGAAGTTGGAAGGAAGAAAAATTAGTTGAAATTTTGTGAGCCGACTTTGCGTCGTTTCCTTCGATTGTTGCTTGGATTGTGATAGTTGCTATAAACTGAGAATTAAAAATGGCGAGTAAGGGTGGCGCGGCCAATCCGGGGGACGTGGTGATAAAAGTGGAGGAGCAGCCGGGAAGCAGTGGTGGGGGTGGCGGGGATCCGTTGGCGGACGAGGGTGAAAGGGCGGAGGGCGAAGAGGGTGAAGAGGAGATAAAGGGTGAGCCTCGGACGTTTCAACAGAAGGCAGCCGCACACAACATCAACGTGGCCCAATTCCAAGTGGAGGAAGTAATTGACATCATGAGGACGAATGTGGATAAAGTTCTGGAACGTGATAACAAACTTGGAGAATTGGAACAAAGGGCGGACACCCTGTACGAAGGAGCATCTGCATTTCAAAAATCCGCTGGAAGTTTAAAAAATAAAATGTGGCTTCAAAATATGAAACAAACAATTATTATGATTATTCTGGGGCTCGTTTTACTGGCGGCGGGTGCAAAATATTTGGGTCTCATTTAAATCATCATCATTTTACTTATAAATCAACTTATAATTTTACATTACCACTCGACAAAATCATAGATGTTGCATTTACACCATTAGTTCTTGATTGACAATTAATAAATTACGTGACTTGGATGGAATCATTGTTCTCGGCAAAATGCCTAACAACTACATACATTCATGCAATGAGAGAAAATAAATTGTATAATCGTTATTCATTTTAAGATTCCCACGAGTCAGTTGATACACACTGTTGTATAAGTCATATTATCTGTAATGTATTAAAAATTGAAACAATAGTGAGAGCAATAATACTAATTAAGAATAATTTAATAAAAATAATAAAACTATAATTAATATTAACTTACCAAAATGTGACTACATAATTAATTAAAAATTAAATTAAATTATTAATTACAACTACTTACAACTATATAGGGAAGATTCCAGATTCTTTCTATAATAGTCTATTTCAACGTCAAAGTCTTTAAAAAAGTCAAATATTGTCAGTTTGTCAACGTCATTGTCAAGCTTAGCCAGTAGTGCTCCTTATTTTGTACAATTTCCAAAATTTAATCCAATACAGAATAGAATTATAGATGATTAGACCATTTTAAAATTATAAATAAACAAGGAAACTTACATTGTAAAATTTAAAATACAATACAATATTACAAGTACTTACATTACTACTATATTACTGTAAATAGCCAAAGTAGCTCAAGTAGACAATGAAATAGAAGAACAGGCGGAACGCATTTTGGTTCTAGTTGATCTCTCCTTATTTTAAAATTTAATTTTCAAACTGTAATCAATGAAGCTATGAAATTATCATCCCTGACCATTATATCATCTCGTCTCGTCTCATCCCGTCATTCATCTGCATCTGTGCCATCATCAACATATCATTGTATTGCCTTTGGAATTCAGTCTAATTTCAGGAATTAGTTCTTAACTTTTCAAGTTAATTTAAATTGAATAGTTAAGATTTTAATTACTTCTTTACTAATTTCATTTCTACTTCCACATACAATTTATTTAATATTAATAAGTAATCAATAATTTAACTGCACTCCCATTACGCTGCATGCTTACCCCAGATTGCAAGTGCAATTGTTGTTGCAGATGGATCTTATTTTCCAAAATTAAATATTAAAATGGAACCAGATATCAGAATATATTTATTTCGATATAACAAGGAAAAAACATCTGAAAACTTATCCTTTTTATCTTGGAGTAAACTATGGCTAAACATTCTGGAATTAGACAAAGAAATATTACCGATAAATACATAGTATTCAATAAAACTGCTGGAACTGGTTTAACTAGTAAGTTTCAACAAATTTGTATTACAATCACCCAAAAAGTGATATTAATATTGTAACACAATAATAATTACTATTATTTAATATTAAAAACACCTACTATCATGGGCGACACCGCGACGATCCCCAAGGAAGAGCATTCGTCAAGTTCTACATGTTAAAACGTATTTGATAATTTTGACACTAGTTACTATGCTTTTGAAAATTAGGTACTCCATTACAGACATTAATTTACTTGATTTGATTGTATGAATGACACAGCAAACTTTTAAAGCGTCATATAACAATATATTTGCTTTAAAAATACAACAATATTATAGAAATAAACATGTACGATGTACGTATTAATTATTACTATCAACTGTTTCAAACTTTTCAGCGAATTTGGTAAAGTTAAAATCCAAATCCCGAACGCCCTGATTTGAGTAGTCATTCTGTTCACTCAAATTACTCAATAAATGCATAAGCGCATAAGCACATCTTGGCTTGAAGCGATTCTGGTCTGGAAATAATTGACTCAGCGTGAATAATAACAAACGATGAATGATCTACTTAATTACTTGACTTTCACACAGTAGGTTAGATATATTTTTCGTTAACTCACGTCAAACAAACTTTTTGAGATGAAGTAGATACAAAGGAAGGGTAGAGATGATCTTCCAACACGCCTTCTTCACATTGAATTCATTATACTAGCTATCAGCTGTAAGTATTTCGGCACCAGTCGACAGGAAAGTGAAGTTGTTCCAAATCTATTGGTAAGCATTATCTGCATGTCGAACAGTTGGGTGTCTTCTTGTCTCCACTTGCCCCTTTCTGGGGAAAGTGAAACGTCAACATCGGGGAAAATACCTATCGAAAGTTAAGTAGTAGCAAAGGGTAAAGGAATTCTTCAACGCCAGACAAAATCAAAACCAAGATACATAAGCAGATAAACAAAACACACCCCACTCGGCAGCAACTAATAAGCTTAAGCAGTAAAATTAAATATTAAATTACAAACGACTGCAATGATCTACTGAAGTACCTAAAAACATTGTTTAAGATGAAAAAAATATTTACTGATGAAAATTAACGTGAGCAGTAGAAGAGATGTAAAAGTTAAACACAAAATAAATACGAAACTATTACTTGAAAGTAGAAAAAGTTGAAAGTCGGGAAAATTGAGTTTTTGTTTTAACGCTTTTTATTCCATTGCATAATGCAATTTGCATTTCAACTTTTTCATTCCTGGAGTTGCCTTGATGTTCTCTTGAATTTGTCGTCTCGTACTGTTGAAAGGTGAGTGCCTTAAATGGAAATAGCGGAGTAAAATGGACTAATTATTAGTTGAAACATTTAGTTGATTAGTATTTAGAGTTTTTGAACTTGGAAATATTTGTAAGACGAAAGGGTCTTGTTGCGTTGGATTGCTCGCCTACGTGGTGCGGCTTGTTTGTTGGATTTCCTTGGCCTTTGCTGGCTGCTCCTTCTGCTCCTTCTGCTGGCGCTCATTCTGCTGGCAGTCCGTGGAGTTGCAAGTTTGGGTTGAACGGGAAAACCTCGTAAGTGCGCCCCCAAAGAGTTGCACTCAAGACGTTTCTTTCTCAGCAGCGCAGCGGAGTGCAGTTGCGAGTATTTCATTCAACTGCACTCTCACAGACAGAACCGCCTTCCTTCCCCGTCGCGCTATTTTCAAGCCAATTCCTTCTCAGGCCGCAGACCATTTAATTTGTCTCTTCAAAAGGTTCTCTTCCCTGACCTTCTTGACCTGTCTTCTGTAGTTGTCAGTGTCCGTCATCCTCTTATGACCAAATTAGTGCAGTCGGTTGGTGGTCAGCTGCGTCCTTTCACAATCCAGTCTTCACTTTACCAGCACTTGTCATTAGGTATAACCAAGACTTTATTAACTCAGCCATGTCATCATTTGTCATTTGTTTTTAATTTTAGTCAATTCTTATCTTTCTCTGGGTCTTATCGGACACGATCTACCAATGGCTCTCGGTATTTTTCTTAACAAGTTGTTTGGATTTTTTTTATAAATACGTGTTAATCTTACTATTAATTCTTGCGATTATATATTTATGAGATATTGAATGTGAGAAACGTGAACAACACCCCATCCCCCCCCCCATTCCAGTACTCCAGACACCTCCGCATCACGTTCACCAATGTCCTGTCACATGTAATGTGTATAAGAACAAAGTTTTGTAGCTGGAATTGTTTATACTTACGAAAGACATTACACTTCGAGGGTAGGCAATCGAATAAACGGAAACGTATATTGCATATGGGCCGGATGTTTAGTATCAATATTCTATGTTATATGTGAAATGACGAACAAAATAAGACTAAAAAAGTTTTGTGTCTAATGTTATTATCTGCCTTTTGTTTTTTGACAGTTTTGGGAGTTTCGAATTGCATTAAGGGCATTTCGGAATTTGGAAAGCTTTGAGATGGCACATTTATTCCAGCTAGATACTGTGAGGTACGTTTGTTGTTGTGGGAGTTTGAAGCCTATATGCTACGTGTACTTTTGTCGTCACTGTCTTCGCCTGAGATGTCCGTACTGTGTGTCCCATGAGGTGGACTCACACTACTGTGGCAGTTGTTCCGAGAATATGCCTTCAGCGGAGGCGAAGCAAAAGAAAAATCGGTAAATTTAGAATATTTTGGTAACCTTAAAAATCCCAAACACGGAACTTCAAACAGATGTAAGATTAAACAAGAGATGTAATAAAATTTCTATAACTGTAGGTGCAATTCATGCTACGACTGCCCGAGCTGTAAGCAAACACTTTCCATTCGAGCAACAACGGTTCAAGCCCCAGCGGAAGATGATCCAGAGAAATTAGCACCAAAGAAACTCTACTATTTAACTTGTGGATTCTGCCGATGGACTTCAAGAGATGCAGGCATCGAAGACAGTCCAAGTTCATCAGGACCATGGCCTGAGCCAGAAAATCCAAAAGCACAAAGCATTAATGAAATTGGAGACTATTTTAGAAATCTTGGGACGCGGGAGAAGAACGCGAAGGAGAGGAAATATGTTCATAAAAGCAAATTTTTGGCAGCTGTAAGTCGCAGTCAGATTTATCCTTTTGATGTTTTGTTTCGTGTGTAATTGTTTTCAGATCAAAACTAGAATTTGGACCGTGCATGCTCTGTTGAATATTGAATCTCTTAATTGCATTGGTGTATTGTATGTAAACACGTATTCTTGCAGGGACGACACGGTTTAGCTCATTTACTACCAAAGAGATTCCCACAAGCCGGTCCTGAAGAAATGGGCAAAGCAATTCCTCCGCCAACTTTCGTAGCTGAAACTTTGGGAGAGGAAGATATCAACGACTTGCCGAATAATTTTTATGAATCTGAATTTATTCCTGCGAAAGGTAAAAATTAATCAGAAAAATAATGCATATT
>JAQFZC010003370.1:0-19012 GCA_034695205.1 Dicyrtoma fusca
TCTCGTCGAAGCACTTTCTTTGTTTTTATTGTCAATTGTTCGTGGTTATTAGCATATCATAGATATATTTTCGAGAAGATACCTCCGTATCGTCGTTTCAACTGTCAACTCATGTTAACCATTCATAGGATTATGATAATGACTGTTTTGTCATTTATAGTGACAGTATGGGGAATTTCACAGACTAACTACTAATCCTTCAATGATTTACTCCCGCAGATCTTATCGCAAATTAATTGAATACTAATGAACTTCATTTATTGCTATCCCCTCTGCAATCTGTATACGCATAGGTCAAAATCAATTCTTGATCCTACACTGGGTTATAGTTTGAAAATAAGACAGTGTCTAACTTAGCTATCTACTAAGACATGTAGGCAGTACTGTTGCGCGTGTATAATTGTACTTGTAACAAGTGGAGCTTTATGGAAGAAGTTCACTTACCACATATTATCCCGCATTTTGTTTTTATTTTTAGGATTTCACTGCATTGAATTACATTTAATTCCTTTATTGTTCGGCAAATGTAATCATACACAATAGAACCACAACTTTTCTTTTCCTTCCAACCAATGTGCACTGTTTCATACAGCAGATTGAATGAATGCTACAACCTAATGCCTATAATAAGTTATAATTACCTACATGTACATAAAATCAATGGCATACTATCAGCCACCGAATCTTTTAAAATTGCCCGAGCCCCTTCGCAGAATAAGGCAGGAAGTGCACGCATTACGGATGTAAAACACTTGCACTTGTATCAAATTGGACATATTTTTACACAATTTTATTTATATACTACAATTTTACCAACTTTAGCCACACGTTACAATTATTATACTCATATAGCTCTAGACACTCAGAGCATTAATAACTGCACTGCCTCATTCTTCTTGAATTCAACACACTGTGACACGAACATTATACATACATTACACAGCCCAAGCCAGCATCCCTTCAATGATTCATCCCTACAGATCTTATCGCAAATTAATTGAATACTAATTAGGTAGGGAAAAACATAGGGACTGTTCAGTTATTACATCATCAAACACTAAATAGCCCAGTCCAAGGATACCTTTACATATGCACATACAGCATGCCCATACAGCATGCTCATACTGTATACGGATACGTATACCGATTACGCATACGGACTACGCATACGGATTATAGAGGGGGTAGCTATAAATGATGTTCATTTGTGAAACACTCTTTGGCAGTGGCAAATAGCGACATCTGCTGATTGGCCCGTTTCAGGGTCACTTCTTTCTTCTAACAGAATCACAATAGCACGAGATTAATAGTAGAATCTAGAATCATTACTTGAACAGGAATTGAATTATATGCGGCAAAATTGATCCCGCTGCCTGTATACAGATCAGTTCTTTCCTTCATTAAGTCATCTCTCTCCAGGAGAGCTGCAGAAACATACCGCTCCTTCGGGGGTCTTCACCTTCTGCTTTGCCTTCGCCATGAATTTCTTGGCCGCCTTCGTCGCCCGACTTGCTTCCACGGCCACCATTTGCCTCCACTTCGTCCCCGTCCGCCTCCACGCCTTTCGCCGCCATCCCCGGGCTCAGTACAATCACGAGCAATATGCCCGCTATTGTTACATTTGTAACACACCCCAACTTCAATAAAAGACATTAAAATTTAAAATTAAAATTAACATAACAATTGGGATTTACTACTTACGCTTGAATAATGCCCAAATCTGAATTAATCTTGTAACATACTTTACCTTAAATAACAGACATTAAATTTTAGAAAAACACTCTTACGTTTTTCAACTGACGCAGGAATAATGCTTAATTCAGAGTTAATCTTACCTCCACCACCTCCACGACCTTCTCTTTCACCGGCCTCACGACTCTCACGGGGAAAGTGGCCGCTCTTGTTGAACTTAAAACACGTATCTGAAATAATTCATAGAAAAAATCATTAATAACTTCAAATAATAAATTAAACAATGGTCACTATCACAAATCTACTCATGTAAACAACAATGAACTAATGCTCGAATAACTTCGATAATATTAAACCTACCTCCTCCACCACCGCCACTCCGGCCACCACCACGTCCACCACGTCCACCTCCTGAAAAAAGTTAAAATTCTTACGTTGTACATCTTTGAAATAATCTTAATCATTACAACCTAGTCACAAGTACTAACTACTTATCCTTATACTGTCACTATGAATGACAAAACAGTCATTATCATAATCCTATGAATGGTTAACATGAGTTGACAGTTGAAAGGACGATACGAAGGTATTTTCTCGAAAATATATCTATGATATGCTAATAACCACGAACAATTGACAATAAAAACAAAGAAAGTGCTTCGACGAGACTTACCTCAGCCACGACCACCACCACCACCGTAGCCCCCGCCGTTCTGCCAATCGTCATCGCCGTCATTCCCGTACGAGCCATAACTTTTCTGTTCCTGCAAGCCATCAACAAACAGTGAATAGGAAATAATATCACAGTCAACAAGCTTTCAGTCAGGCACCACGACATGACCAGTCACATTACACTCTCGAAAGTCAGTCCAAATCGACGACAAACAAGAAATTTTCAGAAATCAGAGCAATGCGTGTGAACTGTCAACCTCTTAACCATTTTAACATAAAAATTGACAAACCGAAACCTAGTACTTTTGACTTTCACGTTGATATTCCGTTACCGAGCCACGCCAACCTGCTAAAAATCTAACGAGTCTTACTTGCATCCTGCACCTTGCTTTGTTTGACCTATGTTCTATTCAAATGTTGAATGTATTATGTAGAATGTATGTATGACTTATAGTTACTGATTTTGAACAAATAACGACGTTAAATCAATAAAACAGAAAATATTTTGATTTGGCCGGGAGCACAAATTGACAGTAGACTTCTCTGCCGGACGCGCGCCGGCAGGGGAAATTATTAATTATTTGTTGCACTTGAAATCACTACAAAAATATCCATACATGGAATTAATTCCCTCGTGAAGTTCATGAATGTTTGTCACTTTGTCTTCGGTTTCCAACCATTTTACTGGGACAGAAAAAATCGGATTTTACGTTTAGACCAATCTATGAAGTACAAGCTACTTTTTTGGTCTCAATTATTCTTGCAATTCTCCTTCCAGCTGTTTTTGGTGATTCGTTGCATCTAAACTGTCGTGAAGAAGACCGAAATAAGTGGAAGGAAAGTTCGAGCCTTGTACACGTCACTAGCGTTTCTTACAACACAACCAACTGTGGTCACCTTGTAATAATGACGTCCTTGACCTAGGACCCGAATCGTTTGACCTTGACTGTCTGGCTCTTATTTGCGTGTCTCGATTTTCAAATTGCGGACTTTCAATTTTTCTTCTTCTTGATGTACATTTGCGTCTTGGTCTGATGCTGTACTTCCCATGATAAGAGGATTGAGGTATTCATAAATTGCAGATTTTTCTAAAAAGCCGATGAAAAAGTTCAAAAAAGGCTTCGTCACATTTTAAAATAGAAATGAAAGAAATTACTATTATCACCTGTGTTATGCAGTTGTCGTGAAATAAGGTAGACACTGAGTGGAAGGGTCGACCTTTGAAAAACCTTCAAGCAGGTGGCTGTTGTTAAGCTTCCCATCCAAAGCAGTGCACACATGTGCCTGCCACATTTCAATCCTCCGCACATTTGCCTCATCATCCAATCACGCTTTTTGGGAACGCATGGCTCTCATGCCATGCGCGGTGTAAATCATACACAACACACACACATCCACTTTGAGCTTTGGTGCTCCTGCTCTTGCCAGAGATGATCAGAGTCGATCTGGCCACCATCCCGAACTGACTAATAAACACTCTCTTTCCAATCATTCTCACTTGCCAAGCCGCATCATCTACGTACGCCTCATTCCAGCATAGCATAGCTGAAGTGCTAGGAAATAATCCTAACACTGTCTTACAAAACAACTTTAATGCCATCTTTGGAAACTTTCTGTTAGGGGCGGACATTTATTTCCTGTATGTTTGCACGGTCAACCTGGCAATGTCCGTCATTTTCAGGAGCCCCCGGGCATTTATCATGGGCATGAGCATTCTAATGGGCGCCTTGCACACCTTCGGGTGTGCGTCAACGCAAAAATCCTTGATTTTCGACCCCCACCGACCGCGTGTAACGCAATAGCGCCCCCTAGTACAATGTTGTAGGTATAGGACTGTAACGCACAACGAAAGGACTACCCACCCCTGTGTCGTTATGTATTACTTAAACGTCCCCTAATAAGGACTTGTCACTGTCAGAGGCACATCTCACATCACTGAATTATTCCTAAATGAGTTACGTGAACCCAATGCACCGTTTGTGCTGTTATTAACTTCTGTATAAAAATATTAGTACGTGAAGCCTCAACTTTACAAAACAACTCAAATCATTTATAAATAATATCATCAATTCATCCTTCCAATCATTATATTGCTATGGTGACGAGCCAAAGCCACCGTCAACATTAGATTCAACGTCAGCTGCTAATTTTATTGTTAATTTTTATATTGTATAACTGATTTTAATAATTTATTTATACTTTTATTAGGATTCATTGGCATGGGCTTGGGAACGAAAAATAGTAATAGAGGATTCGAACTTGATTTGAAAATTCAAGTCCATCGGGCGGGATTCATTCTGTAGCCATCGAAGTATTCACTTGTTCTAAACTTTACTCTTGTAAATAAAACAGTTCTTGTGCTCGCCTATGGCACTTTAACCTCAAAATCCAGTCTTTTTATTACAATATGGTTATTTAATTAATAGTTCTTGAACATGTCTGGAAACATGAAATGTTTCCAGTCAATATTTTTTACCACGATCTCAAAGCCATGCAAATACAGACTGTAGATACAGAGCTTCCTGAAATTATTAATAAATTAAATCCTACTTACTGCATCATAAATATATGTATGTATTTAATTTCTAGTTTCTAGTTTCTAGATTCTCCTATAATTTTCATATAAAATGAAAAATGGAGTTACAGCCACGTATGATACATCATTGAAAAGCCCTTGAAGAGTAGATCCAGAAAACCAAACGGTGGACGCAAGTATGTGGGCATCTTCGGGGACAACATCCGCATTTTGTGATGGTTTGGGGAAAAAAATTAAAAATAGAGTTACACACACATAATTCACTATTGGAAAGCCCTTGATGAGTAGATTCCAAAAAGCAAAAGTTGACAGCAAGTATGCCACCATCTTCATAGTCAAAATCCCGAATATGTGGTTTTAGTATGTACACACACACAATTAAATGAGATTTACGAGTACGACTCGATACGTGCGTATACACACTACATTCTATCATTTCTTGATATTACCAAAATACTTGGTGGGTACTTCCGCGAAAGTGTAACAAAGTTGCCCGTAGGCCTACGGTCTGTACGAGGCCAGTTAGAAGAAAAAAACAAGGGCGCAGCCCTTGTTTTATAGTGATGTTTTACCTATACCTATGTATGTCATATAATATTCAGCATTACGTCGTTTAAATCACTTTTTAAAAAATAACAAACTTATTTGCAAGTAGATGTATTTAAACTTTTCCCAACCTCATCCTTGCATCACCCTTTTCTCAATTGAAGGTTAGTTGAATACGTATTACTGCTTCATTACTGGCGTATAGCGTATAATTGCCACTTATATAAATGTAAGACCATTCAAAAAAATAATTATGCCAGTTTCCATTAACTTAAAATTAGCTTTATGCAGACATTACGTAGCAATGGCGAACATCATTAATTAAGTGAAACACTAAATAGTAGCAAATGGGGACGCAGAACCAATGCTGAAATATCTCGTGGAATGTTTTTCGGAAATTGACACGTCATACTATTTCAAACGCCCAGTTACGTACCTTCTATTAAAATAACTAGCGTGCCAGATTGTAGGAACTTCAGGAATTGAATGATAAGGCGTAATTACATCTTTTTAATTAACTGAAAATAAGAGAAAATAAGCACCACTTAACCCAAATACTTTGCGGTCAAAGATAGCTAAATGGATAATTATTATCAGCTGCATTAATTGCCTAAGTGGGTATACTGCTGTTTACTTAATTTCACCATAATCTACCTTCCAAGGTTTATTTAAATAATGGGAAAACGGATTTGCAGATATTACGTTCAATGTTACTTATAGTATGTACTATGCATTTGTTTTTGTAACCGTTTTCGAAGGTATATTGATTTTTGGTAACTACGACTGATTACGACTCATTTTTGTTTGTCTATGAAAATGCCAACCTACATTCACAAGACCCGTTTCGAGTAATAACCGTTTATTTCCTTTCCAATCTTACACCGCTTATTGCTTATCACATTACTTGCAGTGCTTACCTACTACATAACTCTGTTCTGTTCCGACCAACTGAATGTCACAGTTATGTACATAAATGCAAAAAGCGTTTAATCTTTAATTAAATTCTTTATTTTGATATTGGAATTAATAATACTGTAAACAAAGTTTAATGGTTTTTGTATTCCAGAATAATACAAATGCATCTCCCCTACTGTTAAATGAACGTAATATTTTCTCTTATGTTTTTTGTTACTTTCACCAATTTCACGATCCTGTTTTCTCTGAAGATACTAGATTGCCTCAGATGAGATGCGGTTGCCGTATTTTGTTAGATCTGCCTATGTACGTACGGGAATTAAATTGCGTGGGCTTCAGGATCTACCCGCTTCGGTCTTCTTCTTTCTATTCATGCATCCCCCAATTCACAGCTACAAGAAGCATTCATAAATTACCTATATCATGAGTTTTAAAAAATGCGTTTAGATACGCTCTGGATAACCATGATATGAAATTTGCATTAGTTTCGTATTTAGGTATTAGAATTACAGGTACTTAGTAAGTAGGAGGATCTCATGTAGAAAATGTAGGGGCTTGAAAATGTCATTTATGGATGTAACCCGTTCGTTTTACACACTTTCCTATGTACTGCGGGTGCAAGTGGGTAGATATCTGTAATCCGGAAATCCTTTAAATCTCGTTCGGTAGTCCGATGCAGTTAACTGCAACTTGCCTTTCAACTCTGAAATTATAGCCTCTCTGGACTGGACGGAAACTATGCATTTGTTGCATTCTGCTCAAAAACGAAAACTGGGCGGACTTTGATCCAGATTTATCTGTCCAGCAAACGCCACACAATCACTTCTCATTATTGTCTCTCTCTTTTTTTCTCACTTTTCTATTCTAGTACATAGGCTCCGGACTCCAACCCTCACGTACGATAGTTTTGTCACGTCACTACTGTTACGATCAATGCTACAATCTACTATGTAAATATCCAACCTACACGGTACCTACTAGACTACTAAAATACGTTTTGAAAAACTAAACTGTCGGCAATTAACTCAATAATAAGTATGTACATAATAGCAAATTCATTGTCAAAAAATCTGTTTAAAAGTTGACATCTGCGTAACTATGCAAAATGTGATAAAATGATAATTTGTTTAAAGTTGGTAGTAGGTAAATGCAATTAACAACTGCTTGGCAATAATGAAATTGTGCGGTTTTGTATAACGTATTGAACCGTTAGGTTTGTCCTACAGGTATAGCGTAGACACTGTTACATTGGAGATGACAGGCTCAGAACACAATTCAGAAATGCAATAAAAAAGTGAATCAGTTTTAGATGTATCTATGCATATACTTACCTACATTAGTAATGAGCTGTTACAGATGGATAAGCGGCTTTGGAATGTCTACATATTTTATGTACATGCTGGAAAGATGGACGCTGGAGGGACTTCGACATTTTTGAGTTCCCAACATACATTTTATTCAAATCAGTTACCATTTTAAATGCGTGGTTATAAAAAAACCTATACGCTGAATTTTAATATTCGTCACCTTTAGTTTCCAAAGGTCCACCGATCAAGCTTATTTAGTATTCTTTCAGTTTCAGGCTGTATCGAATTAGTCTATGGATTCTGACTTTCTGACTGACAATTTGTGGCTCAACCAAGTCGTAACCGAACCGAACCGTGAGCTGTAAGGTTTTACAAGTGCAAATTGTATCCAAGCCGTGCTTGCTGCCCAGCTGTCTATTCCTGAAAATCAGTATTTATATGCTGTGTGAATTTGACAATAAAGCAATTACATTACGGTTTGCTAGTTGAACATGCTAGAATCACGGTTTTGCACATTGCTGCGAAAATGTTTTTACTCAATTACACATATTCCATTTAATTTGATAAAGAATGTCAAGCAACAACTTAGATTTAAACGAATGTCGAAGCTATTAGGAGCGTTTATTATAATCGCGTATAATGGACAACGCTTTAGTTTTCCAATTGTAGTAAAATAAAGACATTCATGTGCTACATTGAGATTATGCTTGTGTGCTAGCCAAATTATTGCAGGTTTATTGTCAGTGTAGTAACATTGCATTTCCCGACTAGGCTACTGGGCAGGAATGCTCTGCAAGACCAGGGACTCCTTGTTCAATGTTACTTCTGTCATTGCCGTTTTAGCAAAATAAGGCAAAGCAACTAAGCAACTCTTTGATTCGCAGAGCGGTGCTTGAGTTTACGTTTTCTTACACCGTCCTAGGTTCTAGATGTAAAAGGTCTAAACACGATGCAATCGTGTAAAAGTTTGATCTGTGTTGATTCTTAAAAACGCTCCGTGTGTATTCCACAAAAAACTCTTTTTGATCCACTGTACATATCTGTTAACGGTAACATGATCACAAAATACACCTACATGGGGGTTGCGTCTATGTTTAGACAAATGCATCTGCTGTGCAACGTTCTACTTACCTGGAATCTAAGTAGAAGTGAAGTTCAATTCACAAAGAGTATAATGCGCCGCATAATTTGGTCCTTTATTATGTTTTGGCACTTTACCAGTGCAATATTTATTACAAAGTGTTTCGTGACAGGTTTTATTAACCAGGACCGGTCAATTTCAAGCCTGTGTGCCGATTTGCTATTTATACTAAATCACACGGTGTACTTCATACTTCATTTTAATTTATTTAGGCATATCACTAGCATTGCTCGGCTTATGACGAACATCTTTCAAATTGATCAACAATTTTCAGGTTAATATTTGAAGTTAATATTAACTACATGTAATGCATAGTAAAATAATTTCTGCTTGTCAGACTCAGGCAGTTTTAATTTTTGAGGTTTGCAACTGTATAAGTCAGAACCGTGTTGACTGGGCTCGCGTCCACACATGCTTATGAACATACTATGCAACAAGGAATCAGTTGTTGTTTTAATAATAACTGTGTATTGTTTTTTATAGTTAAACATTCGTCTTACCGTCTGAAGGAAAAGACTGACGGATGTGATTTAATAATTCTACCAATGGTTTATTTATCATTTCTGATTACCATTGGAATAATTGGTTTCTTTTTGGAGGACGTGCGAGATTCTCGCTATATTTTGTCACTAGTTGTAGGACGCATAACCCCAATAAGTGTTACCATCCTTTTGATAATTGTATGTTACGGCTTGCTGGAATTTTATGTATTTTGGAGCCAGGTACTTGTGTTAAATCTTTATTTGATTCTTGTACTAACTTACGTGAGAAGTTCGACGTTTTGGATTGAATTTTTAGTACACAATGAAAGAGAAGTTGTACAAAGATACGAACAATGCAAACAAACCAAGCCCATCCAGTGCTTTATATTTGGTCAACGTAGCATGCTTAAAATGTACAAGCAGCAGATGGTATTAAATAGATATTTTAATGATTGTTTAGCGTCTATATTTTGGCCTACGTTTCATTTACAGCATATTTTAACTCACATCCTGACAAATGCGGTTGGTATAAAACTGTACCGCCTATTGCCAGTTCCATCCGTCAGTTTTTATACTTTTTTGTCCATTTACTGCCTATCTGCGGAGTTTTTTGTGTTTAATATATTAGGGTTTCTTAACGAAAGGTCAAAAAGGTTTGATTTTGAATTTTAAATCTTTTGCTAAGCACAAAATCGTAAAAGCTGAAATCAGAAGCTTGCAGCCCATAAACATTCGAGTAAGGTCAATCTATACTTTACAAAAGGATACAGTTCTTAACATTATTATGATTATAATTAATTCTACTGTTAATTCAATACTTCTTATGTAACAGCAACTACGCGTCCTAAACGGAATATGTATAATCAACATCTCCGATTGTTCATCTTACAAACGTACTTTGTGTGCACATGATGGCACATTCCACAGTTAACAGTTACTGCAAAAACGCGGTCATTTATATATTTTATACAAAACATTCATTTTTGTTCATCATCCTCCCTTATTGCTTGCAACTATAATTTGATTACTTCCGAATGTCATTTTCTCCCTAGTTAAATAAAAGTAACTGCTGTTATCATGCAAATTATTTCAAAATATTACTTTCGGCTTGTAGATTTAATAATTACATAACATCATCAACCAATGATATTGCTGTTGCCCAATATTTTATTTCTTCTAAATACTTCTATATATGTAATTTTGTTTGAGGGTTTTCTTACCGTCAGATAATATTATTATTTGTGTTAAATGATTGTACGAGGCCACATGTTAAGTAAGCAATTATTAAGTAATAGAATATGAGGCTTAAAAAACTAAAATAAAAAAAAATAAAAACTTTCACAAAATTATTTTTTGATTAAACTAGTTTATTAAAATAACGAGAAAATTATTTGCCGTCAAATGAACCAGATATAATAGTTTGGAAATGTATTGATCCGTCAATTAAAACCATTTAATCATCAGCAAAGTTATAAAAAAGCAAAGCAAAATATAAGTTTTAACTACAAGATTACGATTCAAGTTAGGATATACACACAGGAAATGAGTTCAAGCCATAAGCTCGGGCCATAGTTTTAGGTCATAGGCCTACATGACGTCTCCTATTTCCTACTTTACATACAAGTATGTAGCATGCGACCCTGAATTTGTTTGAACAACGAAATGATTTTACAATATTCTAATAAGTTAATGCTTTTAATTAAACAAGTAACAATATTTTATAAGACTACAGCACTCATTATTTAATTTGTGGGTAATATTGTTATGTACTGTTGGAGCTAAGAATGATGTTGATGGTTTCAGCAGTTTTTTGTACAAATGGATCCTCTAACAAAGAAGTGTGATTACCGGACACGTAGTGAAGTGTCATGGGATTGGCGCATAGCTGCACTCAAAATATATGTAATTAATTTATGTATTTAATTTTATTATTCTAGTTGATTTTTTTCTTAAAAAACAAACTGTACCTTATGGAAGTAATAGTCCGGAGATTTTTCAAATTTTTGAAGTAAAGAGTTCTTGGCTACAATAAAATGAACATGCGCATCCAAGCCCGGGAAAGGTTCATAGTCGAAAAGCAAAATTATAGCTCTCACAACACGGTCCCATGTTTTTCTTAAATCCTTGCTTTGACTTATTACATGGATATCCAAAATGTTTTGTGCAAATGGGAGGAGTCTATCCTTGTCTATTTTACCCATTATTTCTAGGTACGTCTACACAAATAATACAAATATGCAATCTCATTGTCAGGTTAATCGAAAAGTTTAATTATTTTCTATTTTAACGAAAAGTATCATAAGATAACCCACAAATTCAACCTTTTTCTCCTTATCGGAAAATTTCAAGAAATTTTGTAGACCACTGAGAATAACGTCCGCCAACTGCCTCAACCGGTTTGCTTTGACCATATTAAGGTAGCCATCAAGAAAGATTAATGTTTCAACCTGCGAAATTTTGTGTCATAGTTTATTATTAATACACGTATTGAGAACTACAACATACATTAAACAGCTTTTTCAAACAATGTCGTTTTAAAAAATACGATTATAAAATAATAAACTTTTCAAATAACTGTATTTGTCTCTAAAAGTTGCTGGTGTTAAGTATTTTAAGCATTTTTGGCTCAATTAAAAGCGTTGTAACTAATGTTCTAAAATGATGTTTTCAATTATTCAATAATTATTTTGAACAATCTAATATCTAATAATATTAATCTTTAACTAAACAATTCATTGTTAAGTACCACCATTAAGCACACTAGGGAACCCATCAATTAGATACAGATAACCTTCGAATGGTAAATTGTGCTTCCAAACTGGTGAATAATTTGTAAAGCAATCAAAGGAACTCAAAATTTTCCTATGGATTCCCGCGGATCGGATATTATGGATCGGAAAAAGGATATCAGCAGTTCGGATTCAGTCGGATCGGGTAACCAATTAATTCGATCCGCACAAGTTTTTATCGTATCGGATAAACCTACATCTGATCCGCTGGCACTAAAGGATCAGATCGGTTAAGAACAATCCGATCCGATTCATCAAGCCAATTACCCGCCGATAATCTGCGGTTGGATATTTAGAAAATGCGCATTAAACAATGATTTGACAATCAACATGCAGATTGCAGCAACCACCCGTTGTACTTTTTTACACGTAAATCTATTCCCACAATCATACTTCATCAGCTCCGTGCCGTGAGCATTGTTTTTCAGTAGCGAAAGCCGGCTTCTGTTAGCTATTGTTTAATCGTAGTGATTGTTTCTGGGGAGAATTTCGATTTTTCGAGTTCAAAGTCTACACTCAAAACGTTAACTTTTAGCTATGAGCAACTTTACTCATAGTTTTCAATGTCACAGCAATGAATACGTATTAGTTGCTCTCTAAAAGTTGGACGAGTTATAGTTTCCTTTTCCTGCGAGTTTCCTTCACATTTGAAGGAATCATTTCCCTCACTGTTTATACCATACATGGGAATTTTCTGACACACTCAATCAACTCGTGAGGACCTACTTACTTTTACCTACACTTTCACTATTCGTAAATACTACCATATCTTTAGCTACCCCCTCGTACTCGCACTCACGAGTGCACCTTTAAATTACTTGAACTCGAACTCCACTCATATGAGTGGTAAATGTAAAAAATGTGAGATCTTTAACGTCATAGCCACTAAGCGAAACCGCTCATTTCTAGGGCTAGACAACTTCGACTACACTCACTACTCACTATAGTCATTACTGTTTTATTTTTATTTTATTATTTCTGACTACTTTTTCTAGAAAAGGGAACTCTAGAAAGCCTAGAGAATGACTCCGAAAATTTGTTCTCTGCTAGGACCTGTAACCTACGTACCACAGAGCCTTACAGGATTACCGAGCACAGGTCACCTATCCATGGCACTCACTTATCCTACTTTAAAACCTAAATGTCGCCGTAAAAAATCTATTGATAATTTTAAAACTCGCTACATGTTTTAAAAAGTTGCTGTGTTTTAAAAAACTTCATTTGACGGCTCCATTTTAGCAGCAACAACGTGTAGATGGAAAAACGTTACTTGTTCGAACATTATCGTACGCGACACTTCATTTAAATTCTATAAATGAGTTCAATTAGTGCTACTAATTTGCACTCTTTTTTAAATAAATGAATGTACTCGCACTCATCGCTCGCACTCACTCCAAATAGTGCGAGGGCAAGTGCGAGTTCAGCACTTATCCCTCATGAGTTCGCCCAGTTATGGTTTATACTACGAAAGCAATACGTTTCACTTTCTATCAGGTTCCTGTTTTTTACTTTTAGTTTTGCACGCATTTTTCGTTAGTGAATGAGCAATAACGAATCCTTCACTTCCTGCAAAGATCCCTCGAGCAAAATGATTACAGTCGACTAGCCGTGATTTTCCCCATGTTAAGGGATAAGCAACTGACAGACTAGACTTGACTAGACGTAGAAATTGCTTCGTGTATTGCACTTTTTGGACGGAATACCCGGGTGTGTTGACATGCATTTGATGACAGGGGCAAACGAAAAGTCAGAAACAGTCTCCGGAGTTCTGTTTCGTTGCACCCGTGGCTGACCGGTTTTGGAGAGGCTTGCTCCCAGCGCTGTCTACGTATATACTAGTGGTTTTAAGTTAGTGTCAAAAAACAAAAATTACCAATCGAATAATTCCTAAATTAACAAAAACGGTAAATAAGTTATCCACATCTGATCCTAACTGTTTACGGATCGGATTGCATGCCAGCCGATCTACAGTTGTCCGATTCAATAATGTTTACGATATTAAAAGACAACAGTTATAATAGTAATAGTGATAGTTATAATTAAAATAGGTAAGTATATTTATCGGAGCTAGAATGGTGTAAAATCTTCTACCAATATTGTAAGACAATGCGTGAGAAACGGTAACGATATTTCTGATTTTAGGGAAATTTGTAATGGAACTCCTCGTAGCACTAAATTAGCACCTCTCCTTTTTATAGTACTAATAAATAAAATAATAATAAAGTTTAAAGAAAAATATCAGTGCAGGTCTAAAGTGAGGAACGCCTTTAATGGATTAGTAGACGACATGACCCTAGCTGAAGCTGTAAATTATTCAGAGGCCCTAAATATGCAAACTTATTTAGATGAGAGATAAGTAAATGGATATGTGAATTAGGAATGAAACTTAACCCCAAAAAATGTTTGGTGTTAATAGCTGACCTGTCCAAAAATAAATTGTATAGCAAAATTAATTTTTTTTTTACATTAATGGTAATTGTTTGCCGATTGTAACTTGTACTAAACTGCTTGGTGTACAAATTAACAATAGTGTTACATGGGATGACCAGTGTGTCTATGCTGTCCAAAAAGCATCAAAAAAATTATATATCCTAAGAAAGTTAGAGCAATGTGATTTTAGTGATTTACAGTTAATGTCTATTTACAAAATGTACATTCGTAGCAATTTAGAATATTCAGCCCCTGTGTGGGGCCAAGGGTTAACAAATAAGCACATAAATGCTATTATTAATGTTGAAAAGAGATGTTTAAGTATAATTGCTAGTAAGTATGTAAGTAGCAGTAAGTATGTGACTATATAGCTCAGAAGCATAAGTTAAGTGTAATTGAAAGTAGATATAAGAAGTTATTATTAAATTTTGGTGTTGAACTCCAAACATCTGAGAGATTTATGAACTAGTTACAACCGTATGTTAGAAATACTAATAGACCTTTGCGTAGTAAATGTAATCTTAATCTTGTGTACTGTAAGTATGAAAGAAATAGAAAATCAACTATTACTTCGATGATTAGGTTACTGAATTGTAAGAATTAATGCCTTATTTTTCTTTCTTTCCTTAGTTGATTAATAATTTAGTACTAATACTGTTACTCTTGTTGTTAGCAATATATTAATTACATTATATGAGCTAATTTGTAAACCCTTTTACCTATGCGCTGATTACGGCTGCCAGGGCTCCTTGTTTTTTCCTCACTAAATTGTATAGGTATACAATAAGACTAATTAGGGGTACTATTACGGTACGAATGCATATGGCTAAATTTACTTATTGGCAGCTCTATCGAAAACTGTGACATGCACTATTTTTAGGTCTAATTAAACAGAAATGTGTTATTCCTATGTATGTGCAACAAAAAATGAATAAAAAAACCCCCCCGGTAATAATAATAATAATAGTGAGATAGAAATTAAACTGTGCCTAGCAAACCAGAACACGCCAAAACACGAGAACGAAATAGGACACTGGAACTAAAATTCTGTGCTCAATTTTAAATCAATTAGCCTCAACATCTCCGGAAAACCCGCAAATGTACGACTCCCACAATGTGGATGAAGGGTGACAAACTAGACTCCGTTTTAGGAGTCCGGCCCCGGACTCGGGTAGTATGAGGTGGGCAGCTAGTGGGGGAAGAAGGAAGGATGTCAGTGAACCTTATTTTGGTTGTATGTTCAAGTTAATTTCTGAATACTTCGAATGGTTTATTTGCACTATCCTAACAATGTTACTGCAAGCAAACAGCGTGTGTGGCAGGAGGTGGGGGAAGGAAGGGAGTTAATGTTTACTTTATATTTTAGTTTATTTGGACTTATATGTTGATTGTATAATGTATACGTCGCAAATTTTTGCTTTTGGTTATCAACATAAGTTAGAAAACCCTGTACAACTTTTACTGGGTTCCTATAGTTGTATTTGTATAACTATCAGAATTTTACCACTGTTCACTGCTCTGTGATCCTATGCATTTCGATTGAATTTGATTGATATGATTACAAAACTAACTAACTAACTAACTAACTAGAAAGACAAAATTTGAGTTACTTCATCCTTATGTTGGGTGGTGAGTTGGTAAGCAATTTCATAAGACAATGCAGCTCCAAACGAATAACCTGCCAAATTGTACGGGCCCTTGGGTTGAACAACTTTTAGCTCCTGCGAAAATAATTTAAAAAAAAATATTTTTCAATATCTTACAGCAAGAGTGGTCACAATTCATAGTACCTTGAATATACTATCATAAGGCCGTGATAGTGATACAAAAAATGCTTGTGAGGTGATATTAGATAGTGCTCAGTAGTAGTAATAAAGGATTTGACAGAAAAAGAATGACGCTAACATGGAGGAGGGTATACAAGATACGTAAACAGGTGGAAACGATCTCCAGCTTTTCTTTCTTTTATTTCTCATTGAAGTTTTAGCTGTGTGGTTTTATCAAGGCCTTCCCTTTTGTGAACGCCCAAAGAGAAGACGTAAGGCGCAATGAAAATTTTCGCTTCCGCAATGAAGTGAAATTGACGGATAATTTATTTTTGTTATAATTGAGTTTTGAAAACCAAGTTTTGTGCGTAGTAGTTGAACTTAAGTTTGGTAATTAACTGGTTTATCTTTTGGAGTCGTAGTAATAGTACCTTCTTTGTTGTTCGCAATGGTTTTCTCTCTTAATTTTAGTATAGTCTGTGTCCTATATAAGTGTCTTTTTCATCCAGTTTGAATATGTAGGACAGTTACATATAATTTGTATTGTACATACGTAAGATTTTGTGCTAGGAGTAGGTCTTACAGAACCGGAACCCGGACCCGGGCTATCCGGGGTAAAGAGCCGGAACCAAAGACAAGTTCCGAAGGTACCAAAAAATGGAGATTTTGATTCTTCGAAAAAGTGGTTAAAAACTCAAAATAGTAGTAAAAATAGAGCAACAACGTTGTCCTGATAACTGTAAAAATATCTTTTTCGGTTTTGCATCAATTTTGCAACATTTTTAATTTTTTAAGTTAATTGTGGCAGTTTCTTTTACAGAAGCAATATTTCCTCTAAACTAATTAACAGTAACTTTGATTCCGCCGGCGCGCGTCCGGTCGGTCCGGTGGAGAATTCTGCTGTCGATATGTGCTCCCGGCCAAATCAAAATGTTTTATTGATGTAACGTCATTATTTGTTCAAAATCAGGAACCATAAGTCATACCCCTGAATCAGGAAATCCATATATTGTAAAAGTAGCTAATATTTAAGTGTCAGTGTTAAGTTTTGAGTGAGTAATAAAATTGAAATTAAGTTAGCCACGAGGCCCGACCATAAGAAAAGCAAGGAGCGTCTATAGTAGCCAGTTGAAGTTGGATGGAATCTCTAGCCTCTAGCTACCTAGTTGCCGTGCCGTGGTCCTTTCCCTCGCCAAACCTCACGGACTTAATCAGAACAGGCTTTTGAGACGAATTTGAAAGGTGTTCTGGATGACTTTCAAATTCCTTAATGATTATGTGTCTCAAAGCCCTTAAAAAGGCAATATAAATTTTACCATTAAATTAAAACTGAAATACCAAATCCATTACTTATAATGAAGATGAAATCTGGCTCGACGAATTGAATTAATTCCCCAGAATAAGAACCAAATGTATCCCCTCTCTCTTTTTGTTTTTTTTTGGAAAGCTGGAACTAGTCAACTTTAAATGAGGGTCAACCCAAATTACTGTCAACGGGCGAAGAGCTACCTTGATTGGATATTGGAAACCGTCACTAAGTTACCGTTTGACTCCCACTATAAACTCAACAAATTACCTATAACATGTGGAGTGATTGCATCGCACTTCCAGTTCCGTTCAATATTGCACCATCATCATACTACAAACTTTGTGTGTCAATCCTAAACGTAATTACTGACTCAATGCAAAATCTTATACCGACTGTTATTTTTGTTATTTCTAGTTAGGTGTGTCCTTTTTTTGAAACTTTTTTGGACAAGTCATTGGCATTACTAACCACACACTTGCACGTGCTGTGGTACTTCTAAAAACCTTATAACTTATTTCTATGTTATATAATGGCTACTTTGTACAGATATTTGTCTGTTAAATTAGATATTCTGTTTACTACCGCGCGTTTTATATGCAGCGTAGGCTTCTTGATATTTCCTACCTAAATTATTAGCTAAGTATAATTGTTGATCGTTACTGGCTACTTACTGCAGATACTAGTAAGAGCTCGCTACGCTCGCCCGCGGTTGTTCAGCAAATGTTTTAAATGCTTAGTGAATAAGTGATTTTACTACATCAAAACACGACGGCTACCACCGACCACAACTCTTCTGACCAAAACATTTATATTAATTTAAAAGTTTTGATATTTTGTTTTTGTGCGACAGAAAGGTTTAGTATCGCAATTTTTATTAGCATTCAAATCAACGAATTACAAGTGTCACCACTGACGTGCCACCCGCCCGACCATCAGATTTTAATTGTATTAATTTGTTTTCAATATTATTATGTTATCCAACACTTTTAAAAGAGCTAAAATGTTTCAGCTGGCACTGCAATAAATTTTTAAAAAATCGAAAATATGATGATCGGAATTTCGGCATCCATCGGAGCTCAACTCATAGAACTTTAACTTTGCACTGCCAAATTACTGTGGACTGTGGTTGTGGAATAAAATCATTAATAAAATAAATTGGGATAAACGATGTATAAACATTTTTTTTATTAAATCCTTGTCATTACATCGTTGTCATTACATCTACAGTACATTCTAGTCGACGAAACACAGTGGGTACCAACCCTACCCATTTTTTATTTATTTTTATTTTAAAGTTTTGATATTTTGTTTTTGTGCCGTGCCCTGCGACAGAAAGATTTAATATCGCAATTTTATTATTATTGAAATCAACCAATTCCCATGGTCACCACTTCCACCCGCATGATCATCTGACTTCAGATTTTGTT
>JAQFZC010003371.1:0-19009 GCA_034695205.1 Dicyrtoma fusca
TTATTTATATATTAAAGTAATTACAAATTTTAAAATTCATCCTTTGCAAATTATCTTTGAGATTCATTCTTCGACTTTAAAATATTTTCAGTCATTTCAGATTATTAAATTAAGTTTTTCACTTTTCACATTTAGCCGCATATACATTACTTATATATTTTTAAGCTGTATGTGCCTGTAAATTCTAGTTGTTTCTTTGGTTGGTGCGGTATTGTTCTTTATGTAGTGTGTACAATAGTTTTTTTTTATATATTCTTGGGGTTAGAATGCCATGCTGCGTAACTTTTAGTTAGAGGGACTAAGATGTTAGGGTTTTAATTATGTATTTAGAGCTGGCGAGTAGGTGTTATTATGATTGATTAATTATTTTCAATTTTTGATTTCTTGAAAGTCTGTATGAAGATAGGATGATGGGAAGTATTAATAAGCCTGTAATAATAATAATAATCTTATACCTTTTGTAATTGTAGCTTGTAGCACACATTTATAGGTAATTTAATTAAATAAGAATGATAATCATTTTTTATTCAATTGTTTTTTTTTTCTATTATGTAGTTGAACTGGAGGTGACAATGGGAAGCGTTCCCGCTGAAATCCCCGACACCTACGTCAATGGGAATGGAGTCGTAAAAGAGACCATGACAAACGGCGTGTCCAAGTCGAGTGTGACGAAGGTCACTGTGGTACTGGGTGCCCAATGGGGGGACGAAGGGAAAGGAAAATTGGTGGATCTTCTGGCGACTGATGTGGACGTAGTATGCAGATGTCAAGTGAGTAACTTTTGGCTATTCTGTATTACTGACTGAACTTGCTATTATTCTTCATCAACTGCTACACGCTTCAAAATTAATCTTTAGTTGAGCTCCATCCATGCATGCATGCTTAAAATTAATAACGATGCATGCCCAAGTATTTGTAAGTTGCCTCCAGTTTGTTCCATGAATGTTAAACGCATCTTCATGGGTCTAATCCTCTCATGGTGATGAATAGTTTAATCTCAGTGAGCTTACTCGTTAGTGTGCGTATTAATATTATAATGATATATCATTTTTTGCAATGTAAGTACCTAGGTACACTCTACCAAAGGAACCTGTATGGAACACATCATAAAATTAGTGAGTCCATTTATAATAAATTAAAAATTTAATCATTGTGATGGGTTTATGAATATTCGGAACGCATCACAATGATGGATTTTTCTCTATTATAAATGGACTCAGGTTTTTTTTATGATAATTATGTTCAAGTTACTTTCCTTATTTGGTAGAATGTGTTTTATACATAGGTACCTAGTAATGTTTGTACGGCTGTAAAATTGAGGATGTGCATTGCAGTGAGTAGAATTGAAGACTGTAGGGCATGCTCTTGAAGCTAGTTACTATCTTTAACGATTTGTTTGCATTTAAACTTCAAGTATTTGAGCTTGGTCTAAGGTAAGCTCAAGTAGCAAAACCATGATTTTGAGCGATGAAACTCTTTTGACAACGGCCGTACGTCACGGCTCCTCTTTCATGTCTCTTGCTCGTAGTATTCCTGGTTATTATGTTGCATTTAATGTGGATACTGTTCAAATAGAAAGAAGGGATTGAGTCATGATGGTCACGACCACGAATGAATTTTTATTATTGAATTGTTTGGACTGGGCCACTTGATTCTAGTATCATTACCAGTTTTGTATCGGTTGCATGTTTGAGCCTGTAATCTTCAGACAAAACGATCAAGTCGAAATGAATGTAGACATAAACATGTTAGTGTAACTAATCTTCTCTTAGATTATGCATTTTGTTATTTGCCCTTTTATACTTTAAAATGACAATGACCGTTTGCCATTTGCTTCCAGCTATTAAATTGATTAGTGTGCTGCTGCTATTAAGTATACTAGGTATTACTTCAGTGGTTGTGTATCCTTTAGGGCTGATAGAGCTATTGTCTACTTAATGGTCTATAATTTAAACCATTCGGCATTCCATATTAACTATTTTAGATACTTATATGTAAATGAATTGAACAAACGATGATGGTTAAACGCGCCTCAAGAACCAACTGAATTGTGTGCTAATGAAAATACATCTTTTGTTTGTCTTTTGTTCAGGGGGGCAACAATGCTGGCCATACTGTTGTCGTGAACGATAAAGAATACGATTTCCATCTCCTACCTTCTGGAATAATCCACTCGAAGTGTAAATCGATCATCGGTAAGTCACACCTACAATGTAATTAGGACCTAGAATGACTATCAACTTTACTCCATGTGAATAGGTTATCACACGGGACATTAAGCTCTAGTTTCATGTTTCCTTGCATGCATGCCTGTATTCTCTATTTACATAAATTACATCGTACTTGCTTCTGCTTACAAATTCTTGCTAGTCTAAAATCGATATGATAATGTTTGAAAGTAATTAAACCATGTAGGTATTTGGTTTCGTTGCTAAAATTCTGGGAGCATAGCTTGATAGCCGTCCGTGGTTGGCTTGTGTGTAGTGTAGTGGTATGTAATATTTAATAGGAAATATTATTGTGTGATTATAAAATGATTGCTGATTGCAAGTCAGCAAAAATCAATACGCATTCAGCTGCAATTTTCTAATAGTAATATTGCCTCGAATTAAAGTGTGTTACTCCAATGTTGGTAGGTATGTATTGTTTAGTCATTTGTCATTGAATTCCGCTCAGTACCCATTTTATGTCTTTATGATACAGTACCTTGAGTTGAATGTAGAATGCTTTCATGGTTTTATTTTTTATTAGTTTGTCAGTCACGAGCATGATTCAAATCTGCTTCAGGTTTCACGTGTCAGAGTCAAAGTTGCCTTTTGTGTTCCTTTCGATGTGCAGCAGTAGCAGGGTCTTTCAGAATGCCTTGGTAATTGAGTTGCTATCTGGAACTAGGGATAAATTGAATTAATAGCGGAAAATTAGGTATTTATAAGTTTTTAATAGGAGCACAATACAATTTAAAAGCTTTTATGTCGGTGATTTAGCATGCAGCCTGTAGGGTGAATAATACGATAATGATAACAGCTTCTGTGGCTCTGTATACTATAATACATGAAAATGAATCCAGTCACGCCATTTTTTTACAGGAGAGTTGATATACTTAATCCAAATGTGTGCCATTCATATTCACATCACTAGTGATGGAATTTCAATTTCAAATATTGCATATTTATAGCATTATTCTATATGTTTCGTAAAATGAGAGCTCAGCGTGTATTTTTTTGAAGGGTATGACAATGACAGGACAGGAAAGTCAGCTACTTACTTGATTACCTGCCTATATCTCACTTGTTATGCAGTTTTGCTCTTTTGTATGTACGCACGTGGCATGGGTGCTGCCTCGTCCTTCGAGTTGTTGAAGATAAATCCGACGGGCATGATAGGAAGATACAGGCACTGCCTTGTACGATCTGCTACTCTCTCTCTCTCTCGTCATGTTCCCAGTATTCCCAAGTCTACTTTACATTGTAACTAGGTATAAAGTTAGATAAGATATTTCCAAGCCATTATAAAAGCAGAACACGGCCTGATACATTTTGTTCTTAAGCACGTAATTTTCCATGATTTTGTGGCGTTCTTTGATCGTATTTTCGTTTCCAAATTTCACTAGTTAGAAATACATACAAACGGCTGTACGAGCATAATGGCTCTAGCAGGCTCACCTGCCGGCGAAGTTACGATACGAGTTAGTAGTACATTAATTTAAATGTTTTAAGATTTGGACAACAACTTGACTGTCATGCGATGCCATGCTCTCCTTGTAAACATTGACTTGAGAGTCCAGACCAGAAGAGTGCGAGTGACGTAATTTTGAGACTTAATTAATTTAACACTTTTCCAATTTTCCTTGCTCGGTCATAATTTATAATCTGAATGAGTTACCTAAGCATTTATGAAACTGTTTAATTAGGTAGCTTCTTTCATCTAGGCCGGTATTTTTCAAGGTCGTAGGAAATATGAAATAATTAAATAAGAATAATTTGGAATGGTAGAACTAATGGACTTCTCAAGGACGTGATTACAGGCGCATATAGTAACTACATGGTTTAAATGCTAATGGTTAAATGTTAAGATAGTCTTAAATGTCTAATTAGTGCATGTGTGCAAGACTTTTGTACTTTTTAGTACGTGATTTAAACGAGGTTTGCAAAACAAAGCGTAGTTTTTCGCAAGGAACCGTCCTGTGAGTACAGGATCTTCGTTGATGGGAGAAAGTGAACGATTTACGATGTATTCTAATGCCCTTCAGGCGTCCAGACAAGAAGCTTGTAATAATTATAAATACAAGGAGCATAGTTAGTAATTTTTGGTGGTATTGTGTAGAGGTGACGTTGGCTGACGTAAATGAGGCGTGATGGGCTTGTAAATTGTATAAGTAGGGCAGGAGTGCCTAATTGTGGCCGAGTACATCGAACTAAAAATTTCAACGGCCACAACTTCTAAACGAAGGGTGGCAGAGAGTTGGCGAGTACACCAACATGTAGGCTCGACAGTATATTTTGTGTAAGTAAACTACCCGAAAGATTGGCCGTAAAGATTCGCAGAAGCTTTGAATTTGAACCTTTGAGATCACTGTAGGTCAAATGTTTGCCTCTAACATTCAGAACGATCTAAGCATTTTGGTGTAGTTGTTCATTTGATCATTTTGCTGTATCCCACTAAACTATTAGAACTGAGAATGTCTATGCCACAATTTAGGACTTCAGTTAGGACCTACAGCTGATTTTGGGACTTTTTACCCTGTTCAAGTTTTCTTGTGAATATAAAATAAGTTTATGATTTCACAGCACAAATGCTTTTAGTCTGTAACCTACATACTTAAAGGATATTACAATTACTTTCAAAACGATAACCTCTTACGAAGCCATTGTTTGAATTAAAATGGACCGTCATGTTCTGCTCTCAGTGACTGACCAACTTTGGTATATATGCCAAGAAGGCTGGGGCTTGGGGCACCAAAATATCAAGTGGCCGCAATATTGGCATACCTAGCCACAATTAGGCAATCTTACCCTAGCTGCTTAAAGTTGATTATTTGGGAGAGTTAATAGCATTTTCGTTACGTGCGCTGAGACTACTGGCATTATGCAGAAGCCAGGATGAGGATGCTGTTGATTTATGTACCTACATGTAGGTATATGTAAAATTGCAGTCCGTACAGCGTTTTTACTTAAAATTTCTGTGCAATTGCTACTGTTATTATATATGATTTAAGATTGTATTTTCTTAATAGTGCATTAAAATATTTTGCTTTAGGAGTAAAAGTGCTATGTAGCCAGAAAACAAATCGTGTGCTGGGTCCTATGTAGCAGTTTATATACAGTCTTGTAAGAAGCTTGCCTAATACATACCTCGTTTTGCTTCTTAAGAGACGACAGAGCTGGTCGACAATGACAAAAATTAGTAGGTTGTACTAGCTGACTCTACGCAATTATTTTTGTTTACCATTGTCTTAGGATCTCATTTTTAATTTCTGTAGCTGTCTTAATTCACGTGATAACTTTAAAAAAGAATCTAGTATATTGTACACTGGAATGTAATGGAATGGTTGTAGCATGTCCTCGTGCCCTTTAGGCATTGTACTCGCATGTACATATGTATTGTATTACCGTTTGGTAAATCTTTGTGTCTGTGTGTGTGTGTGTGCTTCCTTTGTCGTCGTATTTATATGACGGTGAGGTCAACATGGCAAGCCATCGCGCTAAAACAAAGAACAAAAAAAATAAAGGTCACAAGAAGCACGAGATTTCCCGGGAACTCGGTTCTATTGAAACTGAAGTGACTTTCTTGCTCTCTAGCTACTAACTGCAAACTTTGAGCTTCCTGCATTTACATTTATGCTGAAATTCAGCGAGGGAGAGAGCGAGTGAAAGGGTGCACATTTACATCGGTAGCTATATAGCAGTAGTGGTATTTACGCAAAAAGTTATTTTAGGCTGTTGGATTTGGATTGGAGTTTGGAGATGGAGATGTCTTCCAGTATGTACATAGTGGGCTTTTAGTTGCATCGGTATAAGAGAGTAGATACATACATGTAAATCATTTCTGCCGATAGCTATTTGAAGTTACCTATATCGCTAAAGTTGATAAAATAAAATAATAATCATTCTCTTGGCTTTGCTTGTGTGTTTGTCCCTATTACGTACATAAGTATGAAGCATCTGTGATAGCATTGTGCTCATCTTATTCTTGGAAGGGAAAACCGACAAATCGGCAGTTTGCCAAATGGACCACCCTTTTGCCCCTTCCTTAGCCTCATAATTGGTTAGCTTAGGTAGTGTGATGTATATTGCAAATGAAGTGAATTACGTAGGAGGAAAAAAAGAGAGACTCGTACGTGCTCATCCCATCACATAACAATTTGCACTGATTTCAATTTCCAGATTTTTCCTCTCACTCGTGTCTTTATTTAGATTTTTAATGTCTCTTCGGTATTGGTTCAAGGTTAAGAGGAGGACTTTTTTATGTACTTAGTCGGTGGCTACTATATGTTTGCATGTAGGCCGTTCTTGTACTACTTGAAAAATCTATCGAGCAATACTCTGTACTACCATAGTATACTAAAATGAATGCAAACTTAACCCAGGTACCTAGGTATATATGTTTTTAAAAGCTTCTTTGTAGTTGGGACATTCGATTTGTTATTGAAATTGAATGGAAATTTGTATTGTCTTTTAGGCAACGGCGTGGTTGTGCATTTACCCGGACTATTTGAGGAAATCTACAAAAATGAAGCCAAAGGACTGATTGACTGGAAGACAAGGTTAATGATCTCAGACCGGGCACATCTTGTCTTTGATTTCCATCAGGTATGTTAATGTTTGTCGACGAATTTTTAATTGAGAATCAGCCAATTCCTTCTATGTACCACAATGCATGTGTAATTAAGATGCAGGGATGACAAATGGCTCATTTTTTTTGTTTCAATTGTTTGATTGTAGAGTGTTGACGGATTACAAGAGGCTGAGAAAGGTCCTACAAAGATGCTTGGAACAACAAAGAAGGGGATTGGACCAACGTATGCTTCCAAGGCGAGTCGAAATGGAATTAGAGTAGCAGACCTTCTCGGGGATTTTCAGTTGTTTTCGGAAAAGTATGTTACGTGTTCCCTCGTAGTTTGATGAGTGTTGATAGAAATACAGAAAAAAAAACAAAAATATTTTGTTTCTGTGGACATTTTCGTGTCCATGCATTTCGTGATGGGCCTATCCAATTTGTTGTTAAATTTTTTGGATGGGCCGTACAAACAAAAATTTCAAACAAAAAAAATGTGCGAATTGGTTGGAAATTGGCATGGGTGTGTCTAACTTCAGATTCAAGATTCTCGTGGATGCCTATAAGAGGATGTTCCCCTTGCTTGAAGTTAATGTGGAACAGGAGTTGGAGCGATACCGGGAGCTGGCTGAGCAGGTAAGTACAAGAGCAACTTAAAGTACAGATATAATCCTACATCCTATCTATTGAGCCCCATGAATTATTGTATGACAATGTCAACCACGAACGATCATCAAGTTCCGAATTTGTATATCGCTCAAGATAAGTCTGGCTGCTTTCATTTTCTTTTATGCATTTTTGGATTGATGTTGATTTCATAATTCATGTACGTACTATATGTATTTGTTCCTGCTCCACGGCGATGACAGATTGTCTTACTCTAATTTTAATTTTATCCTATATTGTAGGTGAGACCCATGGTGGCAGACACAGTCTATTTCCTTCGATCCATGCTACGGAGCAATAAAAATGTTCTTGTAGAAGGCGCCAATGCTGCTATGCTTGACATTGATTTCGGTAAGTTGACTTTTTGTAGTTCGGGGTATCATTAATACTATAACTGCCCCTTTGGTTAGATTGTATTTTGTATTAATGTGTTCCATGACAATTTCGTATCAGGTACATACCCGTTCGTGACATCGTCAAATTGCAGTATCGGTGGAGTTTGCACAGGCCTCGGACTGCCTCCAAAGAATATCGGCGATGTGTACGGTGTTGTTAAGGCTTACACAACTCGTGTGGGTGACGGTCCATTCCCCACTGAACAGTTAAATGTAAGCATTTCATTTTTCTTTTTAGGATGCTATATGTCTTAGCCGTAGAAAGTAGCCAGCTCTACCTATAGAATGTTTGACCTAGTGTGTAGAGATAAACTGCAAATTAATTTCATTAATTAAATTAATGCTTCTACTACAGGACATCGGAGAGCGTCTTCAATCTGTTGGCGCAGAAATTGGAGTTACAACTAGGAGAAAACGGCGGTGCGGGTGGTTGGATATTCCACTTCTGCAGTATACCACTACTGTCAACGGCTATACAGGGTAATTTGTTTTTTTACAACTGTGTCACGTCATGACTGAAGAAATACGAGATTTAATAGTACTTTTAGCTAATCGTTTAAATGCATTTTTTCTTTGACAGTCTTGCTATCACTAAGTTGGATATTTTGGATGGATTTGATGAAATCAAAATGGGAGTGAAGTACAGACTATACGGCAAGGACATTGAACATTATCCTGCTTCTGAAGCTGAGCTTCGTAATGTTGAGGTAAGTTAGAGAACTATCCGTCTGCCTTGCTTTTACCTGTGCTTTTAAATGACTGCACTGATGCGATGGAAATTAATACAGAGAATTTTAATTTTTTTTCAATTAGGTTGTATACGTTACCTTGAAAGGTTGGAAGAAGAGTATAGCGGACGTTCGTAAGTTTGAGGACTTACCCGCTGAAGCAAAAATCTACATAAAGCACATTGAAGAATTGTTAGATGTTCCAGGTAATAATTTCTGAAATATTCCCCTAGCTTTACAACGATGCATCTCGCTGCAAGTGATTTGAATGTCAAGGGGGTGCATCATAAAATCATAATTACCTAATTAATGTGTGTAACTCTTTTTATCAGTTAAATGGATTGGAGTGGGAAAAGGACGAGAAGCTATCATTCAAGTATTTCAGTAAGACTTTTCGCACACACTACGAATGAAACAGCAAACAGCAACTATATTTGGATTTGTGTTCCTTGTAATTCTCATCCCAACGACTTGAACATCCAGATCAGGTCAACTACAGGTCCAGCACAACTGACACCCTGCGAACTGTGTTGTACGCGATTGTTCTTTAATGGAATTACCTTCAGTACATATTATATTAGCATATATATATACACACGAATACACTTGAAAGATTACTATTTTATCTTTATACCACAACTGTCGTTACTACTTCAATATAACATATAATCCTTAAGTTAAGTTAGATGTATAATATCAATTATTATTATTGTTGTTACTCGAAGTACCATCTACAGATAATGCCGTGCATCCGTGTGGCTGGCCATCGTTAAAATACGATCTAAATTGTTTATCATGGACAGTTTATTACTGTTTCTTTGGACTCGTTACGCAGGTGCGTTTCAATGTGTTTTGGATTTTAAAATTGTTCCTTCTCACATTGTTCGAAAAATATCGACATTGTTAAAAATGAGGAAAACATGTAATTTTGCACTTTTTAATTGTTAAATTACGGATGGTCACAATATCATATGCAGCGCAATGTTAAAGATGTGTAAGAATTTATTAACTATTTAAATTATAGATGCCTACACTAATTGTTTACATATACTTACCCCCCCTGCCTAGTCTTTTTCGGCTAGGTCTCACGTCTCTTCAGTTTCTTTGGTTCAAAATTTCCTGAAACTACAGTTTTTAAACCTGTTTGTGTCAGCTACGTTGTTAAATGTCATCTATTTAGAATGATAACGTTTATTTAGACTTATAGTGCCAATAGAATATACGAAATGTGCTTAATTTTGTACTTAAATGTGTTACTTACTTAATCGAAATTTTAGTGCAGATTAGATAATAAATTATACGTCCCTAACCATTGTTAAAAGTCGTATTTCCGTGTCAAGCCAATTCAACTTTTAGCTAACCGTAAGTAAGTAGTATTTTAAAATCAGGAAGTACCTCTACCTAATTCATTTCATGAGGTATTTAGTGGGATTCGGTTACGGTTATGTTGCACTTCTTCATAAGTGGGTAGTACTTACTTAGGTAGCTGGGTTAGAATTACTGTTGCATACACACTTTGATACTAGTACAAGTTCATTACGGATTTAGTCAGTACTTAAATTCAGCTTAGAGTAGCTGTAGATGTTGAAACTTAAAGTTGGGAAAATTGAATTACTTAAATTGTGATTATTTTCTTTCTAATAGATAAAGTACGCTTTTTCTAGTTTTAGTGATCAAAAGTATTATTTAACATCAAAATAAACAAAATGATTGTAAAGGTAAAATATCCTCTAGCCATTTGACTTGTAGATTAATGTAAAACGTAAAGTATTAATAAATACAGTAAAAATAAATTGTACTCTCCTGCCTACAGAATTTAAATTTCCCTATACATGTTATTTGTTTTGGCTTTCATCCCCGATTAGTTGAACATGTCCTAATGTGCAGACCCTTGATGAGGTGATTCTAACATTAGTACAAGAAAGTACACCTACACTATACTAGTCGGAAAAATGAACTACTGCTTTAGAATGAAAGGCATGCCGGCATGGGGTTCGAACTGATTTTTAATTTCCAGAGTGTCGCACGGATATATCCTTAGACACGGATTTGAACAATAAATTATTTTGATTTTTTTTAATGTGTTGCACAGTACTCATACAATTGAGGTATATATGTATATGTGTAAGTATATATGCACATAATCAAGTTTTAAATTGAATTATGTAGGACATTTCTTATTCATCCTTCGGAAGAGCAATCCGCATTCTTTCAAAATACGAATAAAATATAATTATTGGCACAGTAAAGATATACACGTGTAGATAATTAATATGTGTATTGATCTACGTAAGTGAAACTAGTATACATAGATTATTATTCAACCAACTATCTATAGATTATACTATGTTTATTAAATCCTAGACTGTCAAAATCCAAATGTGTTCCGCGCTCAGAGTTCAGATGCCTCAATCAAATCCAAAAGGACGCTGCAAAAGTAAGTTAGGAGATACACTTTTTTTTATCAAGCAAAAAGATAAATTTGAATTAGATGAGCTGTGAGACGTTTAGTTACCATTGTTGTGTCGTGAGTGTAATTTATTATTTAAAATTAAAGTAATAACAGTTTAACTCGCATATCTTCGTCACATCTGCATTTTGTAAACATAACGATATAACAAGGTTAAAAGAAGGTTGACAGGGTTGGATCAGGTTGCATGAAGGAACATAATTTATTTCTTTGGGGCTTATTTTGTAATTTCACGGTGAACTCACGGCGTTCCGCATTGTCCATATTTCATCATTTTACGTTTTTAAATTTGCCAATTATTATTGAGTAATAATAATTAATACTAGTATTACCGAAATCTAATTCTCGGCAAGTCACACACTACAATAAATTAAAATGAAATAGGTAACATCTGTATATATATAGCCTGCCAGTTCACTAACACTTTAATATTTAACTCACAGTAAGTAAGAATTACAGTAGCTGTCAATTAAAGTTAATAGTTGAACGAGAATAACCTAAACGTCCTACTAAAAATACATATTGATGTGGTTTTAAATAATATAATTGAGTTTAACATCATCCTAAGTAGTGTTCTGCTTACTTATCTTAGCAATTTTAACTCATACTGACAATCAGAATTGAGGACACAACATTTCGAGAACTAAATGAACTCTGTTCAAGACTAGTTTTGCAAATAATAAGGTTTGACGACATCTCTCGACACAAAATAAATGATGTTAGACATCGCAGCTAACAACTTTAATGGCTATTCAAAATAAATTAAAACAATTTGAAATTATCCAAATTCAGGCTCCTTTCCCATTTTTACACGAATCTTTTCAATCTTTTTTTTTATTGTTACTATAAACAAATAGTAATTCAAACTCTGTTGAATTGTATTTATTTACTAATACCTAGTTAAATTATAACTGAGTACACATATTCCTTAATCGAATGGCTATACTTTCATGTTGCTGTGTTTGTTTGTTTGAAAGGTACTTATTTTACATGTAGTCTGTCGTTATTGTTTCGAGAATGAGAAATTGTTTGAGGATTAAAATTCCAGAAATTAAGTTGCATATGATAAACGTACAAGACGAGTCACAGATCAGTATACGTTAAACATTACGTTACGTCACACACACAAAACATACACATGCTTCACAATATTTCAATCTTGTCACTAGATTCAGTTCCAATTTATATGTATTATGTTCCCAAAATGTTTCGTACAATGGCCATGGCAGACGAAAAAAGAATGCATAGTTATGTACACCTTTTCTCGTATCGGATCAAGTAATTACAACACAACTACAATGTCAGGGTTAGTTTGTATAATGGTGATCTAAAGTCACAATCACCGATTATTGCACTTATCACTATAAAATCCAATTTCAACATTGCAATCTCAACACATTTGAAAGTAGAATTTTCACAATTTTTTTACATTTAGTTATTGAAACACAAAACTCCTCATTCCATTTCCATATAGTCGATGTAGAGTAGTACTTCAAGCTGCCATTTAATTTGCTCTCCAATTTCTCCTGTAGTGCAATTAGTGTATAGAACATACGCAGTGTATTACTTCTGCAGCTCAATTATTAGGAAGACAACACGAACGTACAATTATATTACATTCCTTTCCATCTCAGTTTTGTCAATGACCAGATTATCGAATTGTCCATATTCCGCGGTTAGTATAAAAACAAAATGTAACAAAGAAGTTATCTTTGTTAATCTCGAATTGTTTCAATTGTGGCTGATCTAACCAACACCAACACTCATCCCACTTCCGTCTTCGAATTCTATCATGGTTAATTCGCGTTAAGAGAATAAGGCAGGCAATGGTTATTCTGTTGTAGTACGACAGTGAATAACCTCTTATGTTACTAACAATATTACTCATTTATATTGTTAGCGGTTGTGATTTCTTGTTTTTTTTTTTATTTTTTTAAATTTACTTGTGTTTACGTGAGCGTGGAGTTAAACGGACGAGAAAAAAATGGGACTGAAATTCAAAGGTGATTTTACAAGATGCTGCTATCATCATGTTGAAGAAAAACAAATAAAAATTTTATTTTACATATCTGACTCTCCATAGAGAGCCGTGGAAAAAGACATGTAGTCGAGGGCACCGGGGATTGCTCCTGGTCCTTTAAATGGAGTCATTCGCTGGATACAATATTCTGCTTGGTCTGGAGGCAATTCTCTTCGTAATTCATCGGGTAATATGTAGGGCTAGAAAGTTCACAAAAATAAATAATAAATTACTGTTCACACCCTATGTTCCCCAACTCAAAAATGTGAATTTTCTAGTTTGTACATTCAGAGATTTTAGTAGCAGTTAAACATTTACCTTGTCACCAGCAAGTATTCTGAAGGAGTCAATAACTTGCTCGGCCGTGTCAACATCGGTGGATTCCCTTGTCATAAAGTCGAGGAAAGCGTCAAAGTGCACTGAGCCTGAATTATTTGGATCAACAACGGCCAAAATTCGCTGGAAGTCGATGTCACCCTGAAAATGTAATAGATTTTTGAATGTTGCTTTTATTCTGTTTGTAACTATACCACAAAGCAAACTGAAAACGGTAAAACAAAAACAAAACACTTCAAATTACCTGCCGATCTTTTCCGATAGAATAACCCAAAGAAACAAGGCATGACTTGAACTCATCCTTTGCCAACCTTCCAGTACGGTTCTTGTCAAAGTGGTTAAAGCTACTTCGGAACTCATTCAATTGATCCTGTGAATTAAATAAATAGGTTACATCATTAAATAGATTCAAGTTTTCGTACAAACAATGAGAGAGCTAAAAAAAACTTATCCCTTTTAGATGATTTAAAAAAAAGTATTTGCCTGAGTGATTCCTTTGGAGTCACGAGTCAGAATTTGATTTTCGACTTCATTGATGTTCCTATTGATAGATGTAAGAAGTTGTTCCCATCCAACGCGGAGTGTTTCCATGGTGTACTGAGTATAGCGATTTTCAAAGATCATTCCTTCTTGAACGGCTTGATGAATCTTTTCTAAATCTTCAATATTTGACTTGTAGGCATTCACTCCTTGTTGGTACTCCTTAAGACGATGAAGTTGATCCTCTAGAGAACCTTGAAGTCCCATTCCGATAGCTGTCACAGCGTCCATTTGACGCTCGATCCATGGGCCAATTTGATTGGATTTTTCAGCGAACTGTCTCCTTAACATCTCGTTGTCTGCAAGCAACAGTGAATTACTCATTTATTAGAAACTCAACGCCATGAACTGAACCAGTCATTCATTTTATGTAGTTGTACTTTCTATTACATATAGTATGTCGTCTCAATACTACTACTCACTTTGTTGTTTTCTGAATTCCGCTTGAAGTGTGGCATCCCGTTGAGGAACTAACTGCCTGACTTCTCCCCATTTCTTGGATAAAGTCTGTGAACAGTTTTGAATAGTTAACAATTTCAGTATCATAATATTGAGGGTACAAATCGTCATACCAGAAGAATGATAGGCTATACCTGTAGCTGTACTTCCAGTTCCTCTTTTAGCTACGTTTCAAGCGGCATGTTAAATGTGAATTAATGATTAGTCACATGCCTAATCGGTACTACGATATCTAAAGTATTATTTTTACCCCTAAATTACATGAATTACCAAGTGACTACCTTGCAGAACTACGTTTGGCTAACAATAGGAAAAACCTAAATTTAAAACTCAGGCTTGCAAATGCGTAAAGAGGCAAGGAATTTTGTTTACGTTGGCAGTCAATGTGGTGTAGGGATTTTCAAGACCGCCCGGAACCTGGTACTTCTGAGCAATGCTCTCCACTTCCTTCACTAGGGAAACAATGGCATTATATTCTTTGTCGGCCTCTCCCAGGGTTGCTTTGAACTGTACACAGAATGCGACAAGTTGATTAACATGATTAATGACTCTCAGTTCCTTTCTCGTGCCGATCTCCGACCAGAATAAATCAACTTTGTCAATGCGCCGAAGTGGAAAAATATGCACAGACAGGAACCAAAAGGGAAAATTAGATCGGTCAAACCGACAAAACATCATTATCATCGAGAATATACCTGATTGTGAGCATCGATCAATCCTTGGATTTCCTCGATAGTGTGTACAATGAACATATCGACCAAGTCTTCACTTGTTCCATCCAGCCAATTATTGAATGGCTAAAATACATCAAATTTGCAATTATAGACGAGAAAAAGAATTTGGATGCTAAACAAACAAAAACTACAGTCATGAAGGAACTCACAGCAGCTCTTTTGGCAAATTCCAGATGAAGGGTGTCAATCTTTTCCAGAATCTTCTCAGTCTCATCTAATGCTAACCGTCTCTTCTGTGTGAGTGTGCCGAGCCGATCCCATTGGTCACAAATTCGTTGACACCGAGCATTTACTGAGACACTGTCGTGATAATCCAGTGCACTAGTCAAAAAGATATCAGTCATACCAGTTAACAATTGGAACATAATGGTGAATGGGCTACTTTCAAATGCGGTAACGGCACCATGAAGAAAAACTTAAATTATGTCATACTTCAGTTCATGAGCAATAGCAGCGATTTGTTCGACGCGATCTTGATGAGCAGCCAGGTCGGATTCAAACGCTTCATGTTTCTTTTTCAAAGCCTTCAGCTCGTTCAATTTGCAGTGACGGAAATCTTGACTCTGCAACATTTCTTCTTTTCCCTTGGTCCATTCCTCGTGAATGTCCGCCTTGTGCTTAAATTTCTGAGCTAAGTGTTCCAATCTCTCTAGCCTTTAATTCAGAATGTAAAACAATAATTAGTAGCTGTACGCTGACTGACGAAATGAGGATCCGTCCAATTACTGTCTCTTGTCAATGCAAGCAATCACTTCCATTTCATAATAATAATTGTTAATTGTTCTTAGGGGACTTAAGTAGGTAGTAATTTGTGTAATACTTTACCTCATCATTTCAGCTAGAAGCCACTCTTCGAAAGATTTCTCAGCTGTTTCCAAACCTTTCCATGAATTGGCGATATCCTGGAAAACCAGAATTTTAATACTGAAATTGCCTGGCTTTTTCTAGTGAACTCATCACAGTTAGGACAGAATGTATATTATTTTTAAAAAAATCCAACTATAGTATCTAGAATCTTACCGAAACCATCTTTCCTTCCGTGGGCATATAAGCTGGACGGTTGGACAACCTAAGTTTCGTTTGCAGCGTGTTGAAGTTAGTTTCCAGTTTAGCTTTCTGTTCCACACGTGGTGGCTTATGCTTTCTGCGGTATGTTCTGTATTCTTCTAACTTCTTTTGCACGGAAGCCAAAGAATTGTCCGTTTGACGGCTGTTAAGCCAGGGCATCGTTCGTCGGATCCATTCTAACAGCTACAACATTTACAGATACTTTAGTTGATATATGTATCACCTTATTTACATTAACATTTATCAACTGGGATGTAATTCACTTAAAGGTCATAGCTTACATCACTGGCGAGTCGCTCATACTCTTCCATCAATCGCTCGTTTTCTTGATTGACTTTCAATACTTTGCAGATTCGATTAGCGGCGGTTTCAGCCTATAAATGCAGACACTCATTTTAGCAATTAAATATAATGGAATAAAAAATTCATAGTTTTAGTTCATTAATTCACACAAGCACTCTACATGAATTACTGATGAGCATTTCATTGCAATCATCAATTCATGGTAAACGCACAACGTCTATTTACACCAAACAGATTTTAATGAAACTTAAATCAAATTACTAGGTAATGTTATACCAAGTTGACAAGAGTAGGTTCTTGTTTTATGTTACCTTTTGGGCACCAGAAAAAGAATGGTAGTATGTCGAAACGTAAGTCATAACGGCACGTTCATCTGGCATGGCAGTACTCGCCATATCTGCATACAGTGGGTTAAAATAATGCATTGTCTCATGCGATTAATCGGGTCAAGACCAAAATCAAGTCAATCATCTCAGTATCATTTAAGTAAAACAAAATAACAGTGCCAACTAAATTTACTATTGTTTATCGTATATTAGTTGTCATCGAACTCAAAACAAAAACATTATCGCAAACGTCATCCTGAGATCTGAAACATAAAAACAATAACAATCCATTCCACCAATCTGACATCTAGTCTCTTCGGTTAGGCTCACAAGTCTATACACAGAATACAGCCACAACTTCCGATACTGCTTATTGCCGACTTTCACCCACCGGTGCCATTTTTTCTATAAATTTTCAATTCATTTTAATTTGTAATCGATTTTTCATTCATTGATTTAAATTCGCACCAAATAATCGGTTGGGTTTCAATGTTTAAAATGCTTAAACGCAAATTAATCAATTACTGAACAGGTGTTTTGCAATTATTCAGTTCAGAAAGGCTGTCGGTAGCTGTATAGAAGTATAAAGTCAGTTCAAAAAATATGAAGCCATACGACTGGAGCGTCATTCCGCACATCGATCGATTGTTGAGTCATATTTTTAATTAATTTAGTTTTGAAAGTCAGTATAAACGCGTCAAATTATTGGAAG
Organism: Dicyrtoma fusca; assembly: GCA_034695205.1. Lineage (NCBI taxonomy): Eukaryota > Metazoa > Arthropoda > Collembola > Symphypleona > Dicyrtomidae > Dicyrtoma > Dicyrtoma fusca. The sequence continues at coordinate 17,532 of JAQFZC010003371.1, forward strand.
CGCGAAACTAGTTGTTAGTGTCACTCGTTATCTCGAGTAGTTTAAAACCTGCACACAATTTGGACACCAACACCTGAGACTTAATTACCTGTTGGGCACCTTGGAAAGCATGATAGTAGCAAGATACATAAGTCATAATAGCACGCTCATCTGGTTTCGGCGTATTGATTAAATCTGTCAGGAACAATCATTCCACATCATAATTTATTCTTACGAGTCCACTTTATTCCTCTTAGTCTTTACTATAAAACTCTTGCTAGTTGCTAATCTTTAATACCTACCTACTAATTTATTCAAGAAAACTAAAAATGCGCAATAAATAACCACAAAAAAATAATCAATTCTTTCCCAAGCGATAGGCATGTTACTACTAGATATATAAATGTACGAGAATACGATACAAATCAGTATTCCAAACTCATATAGCAATTAACTAAATAGATTGACATTTGAATTCAATGATATACCAATAAGTAATCAATTAAACCCTGAACTTTAACCAAAGTTGTTAGACTCGGTCACTAGAAGTTTGCTTAATAATATAGGTAGGTAGGTGCCTATTTTAAATCGCTTCAATCATGACTCAGTGCTTTATCTCCTAGGTTCATGTAGCCGAAAATTCTACGTATCAGCTTAAGCAAACAGGAGTGGTATTTGACATATAATATCCCGGATTGAGTCTAGCGGTCAATAGTTCTATCTGTAATTACAGTAGCTTTGAGCCATTCAGATTATACCATAAAATTTATAGCGCCACAATGGCCAATAAAGTAAGTACGGTACTTGAAGGTATTACAGGCTTATATTTACAAATGATAGTAAACTGAATTCTAACTCAAAGTAGATAATGAATTATTTAAAGCATTTACAAAATGCGAATTTTTTTTTCTGGTTCAATGTGTTTTTACTAAAAATAACCGTGCAAAATGACTATATTCAAAAGATTATATGTTTTGGGGAAAAAAAGCTTACCTTCGGGGTCCAACATGCGTGGGATGTCGAGATACTTCTCTGCAACATCAAAGGCAGTGTTTAAATTCTCCAGTGGGTTATCCTAGTGGCAGAGAAAAATAAACAGTTTGGCATTGTCTGCATTAATTCTTAAAACATAGTTAAGTTGTAACTCAATTTCAATACAGAAAAGTATACACTAATACTGAAAGTTATATTTTAATACCATCCTTGACCGAGGGATAGTGCCTAGAATTAAAGAACCTAGTGTATTTTTTCTTGCAAAATCACAATGATGATTATTCTTAAAAGAACTGTTGAAAGCAATTAATTACCTTGGACAATTTAGAGTAGTCAATGAGGTCAGGACGGTGACGGTGAATCAAAGCGCAGAAAGCCAAGCCATCCTTGAAGCTATATTTAAATGCAAAAAATAAAGATCAGTCAAAATTAAAATTATACTTCGTAACTTTCGGTCCTTCGGTAGAAAGTTAACTAATCGTAGTGCCCCTTGGTATCAAGGGCAA